>JAMXBD010004369.1:0-66749 GCA_024138025.1 Combretum micranthum
AAAATAACATAAGTCATCCAAACTCCATTAATTATTGTTGCACTAATAATAGCATAGCAAATTCGTCTTTTATTTTGCAAAAATCATAAAAAGAATTACTATATGTATACACATATCTATATACATTTATACAAATGAGACCTCATGATGTAGTTACATAATATTTTATGGGTTTCAATTTTTTTTTTTATTCCTAATCAATGGACATAAAAATAATAATATCTAGAATACTTTTACTTTATTATAATCATTGAAAATATACATAAAAAATCAAACTAAGAAGTCTTTTTTTATGAACTGACGGGTCATACACATTGACCCACCAGCAACCTGTCGCCCGGCAGTTCGATAGGTGTAGACGTCGTCACGGTTCGGTTCGGGTCTGGAACCGGACTCGAACCGCCGGTTCGCGGTTCTAAAATTGGTGGAATCGGAACCGGACCCATGGGAGCGGGTCCTGTTCCCGGTTCTTAGGAACCATCGGTTTCCACGGTTCGATTCGATTCTAGAGGAACCGGGAATCATGAAAAAAAATAAAAATCAATTAAATAATTTACTTAATTTGACTAAGAAAAAATGCAAAATAAATTTTTAACTTGAAATAACATTGAGCCTAACAATAATTGTTCATAATATTAGTTAAAACAAATTCTATAATTATGTATTTAATTATATACAATCACTTGCACTTTTTTAGTTGTTATATTAGCAATGTGACACTATAAAATATTCAAGATACAAATAATTCTCAATAAAAAAAATGAATCACACATTGTTAAGAAAGAAAGTATACTTTGATTAGAAGTCTGCATAAATTTAACAATATATTATTTCAAATGTATTTATTATTTGTGTTGTTAATAATAACACATTAAATATTGTGAATGGGAAATAAATTTTTTATTATTTATGCGAAAATAATTTTAAATATTTGTTTTATAATTGCAATTTTTTATAATTTTCTTTTTTTTTCTTACTTTTTTAATAAATTTTCTAGTGTAGAACCGCCAGTTCTGCCGATTCTTGAATCGGCGGTTCCAAAACCGTTGGGTCATACGGTTTTTAGGGATGGAACCATAAGGGCCCACTAAAACCGACGGGTCTTTTACCAGTTTAGACCCGCCATTTCCGGGCCGGTTCCCGGTTCAAGAACCGCCAGTAACGGGTTAGGTTGGTTCCCTGTTCTGAATCGATCCATGATGATGTCTAGATAGGTGGGCCGTGAACTATACTGCAGGTTCGGGCCGATGGCGACGGCCCGACGGCCCTTGCCGACCTCGACTCTCGCTTTTCTGAAATCTTTAGAAATCTTCTTGTTCTTTGACAAAACAAACATGGCGAGAGTTAGACAGCACTCACTGAGTAACGCCACCACTTACTTCCTTGTAAACGCAGAAGCTACAAGAGACACCCACCACTTTCCCATACCCATTCCCATCAAAACTTCCAACCAACAAGAGGGAATGCAAACCCTAAGAGAATCCTTCACAAATCCCACACCAAACCCTATCTCTCTTCTCGTAAACTCCTTCGGAATCCCCAGCACCACCCCAACACCTAACTCCTATCACTTCCGCCTCAAAACCCTCTTCAAAACCTTCCAATTCCACCACATTTCTCCTCTCCTTAACCGAATCGAGATGAAAGCTTCGAAACCCCGGAACACATCCTCATTGACTTGATTGCCCATTATGGCTCTGCTAATAGGATCCAAGATGCCGTTGATGTGTTTGATAAAATTCCCAGGTTTAGATGTATGCCTACTGTGGACTCTCTTAATGCTTTGCTTGTAGTAGTTTGTAGGAATAGAGAAGGGCTTGAAACAGTGCCCTGGCCCTGGGTTTTAGTTCGGAGTCGTGAAATGAATATTAGAATCGAGCCAGGGACTGTTAGGATATTGGTTAGTGCTCTTTGTAGGTTTGGGAAAGTGGGTGGTGCTATTGCGCTTTTGAAGTGTAGTGTAGAGAATGAGATTGATGTTGATATGGAAGCGTGTTCGCAGATATTATGATGTTTGTGTTCGGTAGGAGAGGAGGTGGGGGAGGAGGAACTTAATCATGGCATTGATGTTTTGGGGTTTGTTGGAGAAATGAAGGATTTAGGGTTTTGTCCGGGGTTGGTGGATTATAAGAATGTGATAAAGTATTTGGTGAAGAGGAGGAAGGGGAGGGATGCAATGGGTTTCCTTAATCAAATGAAAGACGATGGGATTAAGCCAGATGTTTTTTGTTATAGGATGGGCTTAACTGGGGTTATCGAAGACAAAAGTTATGAGAAGGCTGAGGATCTATTTGATGAAATGCTTGTTTTTGGGTTGGTTCCAGATATTAATACGTACAATGTGTATATAGGTGGTTTGTGTAAGCAGGATCATGTGGATGATGCTGTTAAGATTGCACTGTCGATGGAGGAGTTGGGCTGCAAAGGGAATGAGGATACATACCGTATGTTGATAGTCAATGTGTAATGTTGGGGAAATGAGTAGAGCAAAGGAGCTTTTGAAAAAGATTGGAAAAATGTGGCATTAGGCTGAGCTTCAATTTATAGATGTCTCTGGTCGATGGTTTTGATAGTGATGAGAATATCGTTGAGGATTGTTATCTGATGGACGAACAATAGAATAAGAGCTTAAAATGGAGCACTCGACAATCGATGATATGATCCTTGGTTTGTACTAACAGATTTGGTAGTGAAATCTCTGGAAATGCATGATGTAATTGTTAGTATGAATGTTTTGCTTGTGGCTGGGCAATGGGCAATGCTTTTTCGGTATATAGTGCTAGTTTTGGCATGACTAGTTTGATTGATTATTGAGTTCTATAAGCGCATAACCGGTACATATGTTGGCTTCTGATCATTAAATAATTTTCTTGGTAGTATCAAATGAGAGGTCAGAGATATGATCCGATGAAGCCATTTTTTGTGGGCAAGTAAGACTGAGATGCTTTTTCACGGGTGTGGAATATATGTGATCCTTTTGATTGGCTGACCTGAGCAGGTACCTTCACCTCACCAAGTTACACAATCTTATGCTTACTAGAGATGCATCCAGATCTCTATGGATTGATCTTCTTGCACTTGTTTTTATCACTTTTCTACATCTTTCAAGTAATTGATTTTTATTGGCCAGTGTTGATTTCTTGATTCTAGTTTACATTATTAGTATCCAAAATGCATGCTAAGAATTAGGTGCTTCTGTTTTTTCCGCTCTGGGAGCCAACTTAATTTTCCTTAAATTTGGTACATTGGTTGGCACTCTATAAACATGTCTTGCATATGTGGCAATGATGTGAGGATGCTGTACACTAGTCTTTTGTCTTAAAGATTTTGTGGCGCAGATTGACATGTATGTGAAGGGAAGTAGCCACTATGCTCTATTCTAGCACGTGGCCTTTTCTCTTCCCTGTCAATTTTCTAAGTCCAGATGGATTATGTATCTCTTAACTGATCCGTGTCAACCCAGATGTCTGCTGAGTCAAATGTAGCCAGTTGATATCTACTACGGATTAGAGCAGCTTTGACAAAATTTAGACCGAATTTAGGCAAATATTTTTCTGAGATACTTACTTCAATGAGGAAAATTAACTTGGAGATTTTTAAATGACTCCCTCTAATCTATAGACCAATACTTGGATCTAAGTAATGAATCACAAGAGAAAATAAAATGCATTGGTGGTATAGTGGGTCTCTTTCTAAATTAAAGTAATGCATGAAGGTGGTGATTGTGGAAATCTGAGCTGTATTGTTGAATCCTGTCTTTCCTGATAAAATAAAGTTAAAAATTGTTTATAGTGCTGATAAAATGAATGCTGAGCATTTGAGCTGTTTTCCTCCCTGTCAGTTGCTCCCCACCCAAGCAGTTAATAAATTTCTAGATTGTTGGAACAAGGGGTCTGTTAAAATGGATTTGGAAGTGGAGAGTCTAGGGAGCCTACTACATTCTTGAAAAGCCATAACTAAAATCAGCAAAACAAAGAAATTTACCAATCAAGACAAGAATTTGTTATATAACAGAAAAGATTTCAAATCCTTTTTGGGAACTAATCCAAAGGAATTAGCTTGCAAAGAAATTAAAAGCACTGTGCTTTAATACAAGTTTGTAAAGGATCGCAAGAATGTAAGTTAATTTAAATGATCACATGATATTATTATTTCATAAAATCATTTCAGGATTTTCGAACTTCATGATTTTCAATATATATATATAATTAATATATTTATATACATTTATCCATAGGATCAGATTATTGCTTTTCCTGAAAATTGAAGAACGCCTTATATTTTTAATACACCTTCTCTCTCCAATCCATCCTTATTTTTCCAACATAGCATAATTTCTCTCTTTAACCTTTTAATTCATGATGGAAGTATCGTGAAAAATATATGTTTTCTTTTTAGTTTTCACTTCTATATACATATAAAAAGTAGAGAGAGGACCATACATTTTCACAAACCGTTAATAGGTGTCTTCCACCAAGACATCTTGTTATGAAAAGTCATGTTGCCTAAATAAAAATCATGGCTTTTCTTGATAAAAGTTACTTATTGGGCCACAACCACAATTTCTTATATAGTACTCAGCAATCATTCAAGTCCTGCCTTAATATTACTTAGAAAAGTATTTTGCGCATTGAGACCTATAGATAGTTGTTTTCTGAGGATCTTCCCTTTTAATTTAATTTATTATTTTTTAAATTTTTTAGTTCTTTATTAATAATATTATTATTACTTTTTTTTTTTTTTTGTGTTTTGGGGTGGAGTTTATAGCTTAAGATTTACTTAGTTTTACTGTTTACACAACTTTAAGGTTGTAAACTCTGGAAACTAAGTTTCCTTTCTTGCCCTTCATTTTTGTGGTGAGCCTTGAATACTTAGGAACTTATCATAATAATGGTTTTCTCTAGAGCTGTTATTAGGACATCATAACAAAACTTGGTGCTTATTGGCAATCTCTCTGATTGTTTGCATTTAGAAGCATCAAGACCAATTTAACAAGTTGAATTCTTAGTACGTTAGTTAGACACTTGGTTGTTCTCTATGTGAGGAACGATTCCCTTCGTCTTATGAAGTTAATTCTTTCAGTCAAATTTTCTTTGTCCATCAAATCCAATATATAAATATAATAAGCGTTGCAATAAAAGGTTCACTCGCTTACATATATATATATATATATATATATGTACTAGCGTATGAACGCACCTGCATTGCATGTGCGAAAAAAAAAATGTTGAAGTTTTGGTTATGGATGTGTGGAAGACTTTTGTTATAGAGGTGTATATATATGTATAAAGAGATAGAGAGAGGGAGGAGAATAGCTTGGATGATGGAGGGAGGGTATCTGTCGCTTGTAATCGTCCATAAGATAAGGTAAATATTTTTTGACACCAAAATAAGGATTCGCTTAATATTATTAGATATGTATATGTATGTATGTTTCTTAATTCTGGAAAGTCAATTGAAGCAAAATACATACTTGTATAATTATTGTTCTCATGTTCTTTGAGCCTATATCCTAGGCACATAAAGCTGGCTTTGCCGATCTTTTGAGAAAGAAGCATTTACTTGTAGAGTTGGTTTTTTGGAACCTGAAACGGAAAACCATCTAATGGCATAGAAGCTATCAAATTATGTCACAGTAACTAAAAGCTGCTGGATGTACGATTTGATCAATAAACATAATCTCGTGTACATCTTGCTTAACCATTTCATTTCATTTCTTGCTGTGTAGTCTTGTATTTTCTGTCTTCTTAATGTCCCTTGCCTTTGTTTCTGTTTATTCCCCACCTATAGTTATCGAATGCAGAAATGAGGTACTTGATATTATCTTTTGACAGGATATAACTAAAGGACGGGGCAATGGAAGATGGGTAACCACAACTGAAAGCAAGTCCTTGTCTAGTTCAGAGCCTCAAAATGCTTGGAAACCATCATCATCATTGTTGTCTGTAGCAGGGGGCTTGCCCCATTAACGTTGGCGCTGAGTCCCAGCCATTATTTGGTCTCCATTGACTTCTTTCCATTTTAGTCATCTCGTTTTAAAAGAAAAAAAATTATGCCCGTTTGTAGGTCTTTATTCTACAGGATCGATTTAAAACTAATTTTCTTTGGCTCGTTATTGAGAACCCAACAATCCCTTAACAAGAGTTTGCTTAGAGAGAACCTACGTTCTTTAAGAAAGGGCTCAATTACAGAGAATGTTAAGATCTTATAAACTCTGTATTTTCTGTGAATAGAACTTTGTATTACTCATTCATTTGCTGCCTTTTTAACGGCAGAATTACAAAAGCAATTATAGTGCAACTGCCATTCTAATTTCACCTTTTTTTTTTTTTTGACGCAATATGATTGCACAACTTCTCTGAGCTACCCACGGTGGCATGTAACTGTCATTTATTTCAAAAACATAAGACACAAGTAACCAGCACCGAGAAGCAACTATTGCACACGTTATGGCAATACACTAGGACAAGAATGTTACATACGGTCAGTCATATAATGCCACATAAAATGGTATACATAAGCATCCAAACAATAAAATATAGGTAAATTTTAAGGTCTCGTCATTAATTTTAATGAGATCGATTCTGTTACTATTTAACAGCTCATACAACATCCACTCATGACGATTAACTGAAATGGTCAATATTTTAATTATTATATTTATTTTAATGGTTGACTAGATGGTTCTATTGATGGGATTATAAAAGCTTTCTAAAATATGCCAACATATTACGATAGAATAATAATAACACATCGTTTTAGCTTCCCAGGCATCAGGTGGCTGCTGAAATGACTAGCTTATGCGCTCCTTCACCTATCAATCATTTATTGATTTCTTGTGCTTTGATCTTATTAATTCGTCATTCCAATTTTTCTAGGGTTAATTCAAAGTTTATCAATTTCATTGCCTCTTGTAAATCCATATCATATTGATTGTCACATCCACTACTAATTTTTGTGTTCATTATGGCTCAAATTATAACTCATTTGTTTAAAAGAAATTTATGGTTAAGGAGCTTACTAATTCTACTACTCTCGAGAGTTTTTATAGTCTCGTTAAGAATCTAATCGTTAAAATTAATATAATAAATAAAATATCAACTATTTCAGATATTCAATCACCGTTAGATATGATATGCACCGTTGGATAGAGATATGATCAGTCTTGTCAAAATTAATAACGGAACCATAAAATTTTCCTTACTCTCTATCTCACAATAGGAGAAACTATAAGGAGGCGGTATAGGAACAGCTATAGTAAAGGGATAAAGGGAGTTCTATTTCTATGCTTATCTGCATTTTTCCCTTTTCCCTTTTTTTCCTCTCCATTACGATGAGTGGAAGGAATTTAAACTTAAGACGTCTTACTTGATAGACATTAGTGACGTGACATCACTAAATTACAAGATGATTGATTATCTATTAATTAATGGAATGTTACTTATATAAATTAATGTTAGTTTACCATTTTCACATTGCTCACATTATTGCATTCCCTTGTTTTTATGTATGTTATGTCATTAGCTGCATTTATTTCACATTTTCCTTTTATTTAATTATGTAAGTTTTATTTAATATTTTTGCTTTATTTAACATATTTTCTTAGGATACCATATAAGAGATTGATGCAATGAATACTCATACAATTAATAATTTCAAAGACAAATTCTACGATCTGTGGCGGTTACAATGGGACCCATCCCATCACATCATTAAACGTTCAAATCCATTCCATTCATTATCGAAGCTGTTGAATTTTTTCACACAATTTTTTTTATAAACAATTAAAATATAGTTTTCTATGAGGAACAGTAGAAGTTTCCAATTTCAAATGTCTATTATTAATTAATTTGTCCATAGATCTTGTATATTCTAACTTTTGACTTGCCTTTACACATAATCTATGTACATTGTGGTCATAAAAGTTACATAATGAATCTAAACTAAATATTCTTTGATGTATTAAAAGATTCTTTCAAATTTTAAGTTAAAATAAAAGCATTTTTTCAAAAACAAGTAAAAATATTACTATATTATCAAAACAATTTGGTTTAGTTTTACTGCTAAATTGAATTTATCTATTCAACCAATGATAATTTTTCTTTTTATTCGGGCATCCATGAAAGCAATTTGCAAATACTAAACTTGACTTATCAAATTGTTACACTAGAAGGTACAAACTTGACTTACTTTTAATTTGCTTCCAAGCCCTATTTGATATTATACCAATAAGTGCAGGAGGTATCACTGGTGAAAAGCCTTTAAAAAAACCGATTTTTTATTAGCATTACATTTATGAGTCATTATCATTCAGTTATCTATTTGAAGGAAATATGCCATATTTGTTCTTATTGTGTACATTAGAGGTTTCTTCTTTCTTTTTCTTTTTTAATGTTCATAGTTTAGTTGTAAGTCAAAATTAACTTTAGTGATGGATTTTCTTATTACTTTAAATTACAAATTTTATTCTCAGTAATTTTAATCAACTTTTACCTTTTTTCTCCCTTTTAATTTTTACTTATTGATTCAATAAATTAAAAATTAGTTATTTTTTATCAATATTGTGTAGCATTAACAAATATTCAGCAAATATATGTCACTTGCTACAGTATATTTTTTTTCTTTTAAGTTTAAGTTAAATGGAGTTAAAAGTGGAAAGGTGCTTAGCCAACCTTTTTTTAACAACCTGTTTATTCATGGCCTGTGACATAAGAATTGGTGTTAGCATGTGAACCACACATAAGACTACCTTTTTAGATATCACATCCACAATAGAAGGTGATGGTATGGTAAGCTAAGACTTACCTATTTCTTCACACAATAGCAAATCCATAATCGAATTGTATTTTACTTATATCATAGTTCTTCTCTTTGAATGTCATGGCTATTAGGGTTGTAAGTGGAACCAAGCGTGGAGGGATCGAGTTCAAATCGCTTATTCTTTGCTATAATGAATAAAAAAAGTGAATAAATATAATTAGATTATCAACATAAAGAACACTGTTTTTTGATTAATAAAACTCTAAGATAATAGTTTGAGTGATAAAGTATATTTTGACAAGTTTGAGATTTTGTTTCGCACCAAAATCATAGTTTAAGTGGTCACTTTCAACTTGTGGGTTATATGTTGATTAATCAAAGTTTGATGATGGTTTACAAAATGTAAAAGTTTAAGGTGTGTATATGCACCAAGTTCATTTGGGGGGGTGGGGGGGGGGGTGGTTGTTATTTCTACAACACTCTCCCTCTTTTTACTTCTCTCTTTTAATTATTTTAAAGAACTTATGGGCAAAACTAAAACTTGAAAATCCTTAGTAAATTTGAGTTTAAGCTTGTACTTTTCAAGTTTGGTAAAAGTTTGATTTTGCTTAAACTTAATAATATTTTAAATAAGCTAAGTCTACTCGTTTGTAGCTATAATGGTTATTAGTCTCGTACCATCTAAAAACCTGGACTTACTCATTTCCTAGTTTAGTAAAGCTAGATATTATCAAATTGAATCAAATGCTTATGTTGGAATCAAGTGGTTTGAGTTTGATGATAGTTTTTAATCCAATCAATAATTAGAATATTTAAAAGTAAACATCCTTAGTAGACGCAATTGTTTTTTACCATTAGAAGTATAATTTTATTTAGCCTTTTGGATTCAAGTTCATAACAATTAAGAGTGTATGTTGTAGGACGAATTATTTTAGTAAGAGATGACACTTATTGGGATTGTTGTCAGTTTTATGTTATATTTTGATGTAGCAATAATAATTATGTTTTCGTGTAAAAGTTGAATTTTGGATTAGTCACTTGTTTAGATCCGATGGAGGTTGGACCTAAATGATTTGGGCTTGAATTCACATGTAGAGCATGAGGCCTATAAAGATGGAAACTCGGTTAGTAGCACGTTCGACGTGGCCACTCCGATGCATAAGTTAGAGGTTATCATGAAAAGCTCGTAAGTTGAATAAAAATAAGTAGTCGAGGGCGACATTACCTTTCTCCTAAGAGGTATTTGGGTATTTTTAGGTGATTGGTTTAGCAATTATAGACTTTATGCGTGAGTGGACGATTGACGGTAGTTGTGGATGATGTAAAACATACCCACTATTCCACTACTCGAGTCCCAATTCAATTGAACTACTCTTGCCAAGTGGCGAGTAAGATAGAACCAATCAAGTGAAAGCTGAGATCACCACCATGAGACCAGGCCACATATTGTAGAGTCTGTTGTTAAAGTTTGGATTTTGTATAGCAATCCAATCCTTTAGTGTTGGACTTAGTTCGGGTGGCTCAAGTTCCAAAGTAGGCCAACAAATAGTCTGAATTCACGCACCTAAATAGGTTGGTTTTTCATAATTGATGCGATATGTCATCGACAATTTTCGGAATTTAATTTTTTTTTTTTTTTTATGATCTTAATTGGTTTGAGAAGACGATTGAAATACAAATCGTCATGTTTTATAGTACTCTGTGGTAAATGGCAAAATTTCTAGGAGATTCAGTATGTATATCCAATTAATATATGTTTTCACAAGGGTAGAATTCACGTCTACCATTTAAAAAACATTACTAAAATATAAATTATACAGAAGAAATTATCAACATGTCAATGTTATATCACAAAAAAAAATGCGACACACTATTTTTATATGTGACTCTATTTTATAAGGGTGTTGCATGCAATATGGTGAAAGAAATAATCTTTCAAGGGTATGACATCCTTCCATACACCTCTCTTTCATTCATTTTCTCTCCCACTCTAAATTCAATCCACAAACCTAAAGTTTTTCCATTGTTGAAATTAAATCATTCTTATACTCCCTTTAATAATTCAATAACCCATTATCAAAATCTTTATGTTTCTTACGCTAACAACCCTTACTCCTCTTAAAAATCAAGACTCTCTTTCGGAATTGCCACCATCACGAACCACCCACTTTAACATTTTCTAAAAATCTGATTGACTTTTATTTGAATAGCTATCTCTGAGTTTCTTACCTTATATTAACCTACATATGAAAAAAGGCCCATGATTTTGCAAATATGGCCACTGTATTTAAATTACCGATGGACAGCAGTGCAATCTGTACTTCTTTTCATTTAATTGAAAATTGAGTAAAATTAACAGGAAACAATATAAAAATTAATAAAATTTCAAAACCAAAACTGGAGGCATACTGATAAATCTTAAAAGACACAGATAACAGATGTGTATTCAGAATTCATTGTTTAAAACTGTAGCAACTAGCAAGTCATTTAAAGGGAGAAAAAAATAAAAAAAGAAAGGAGGCGAGAATATATACTGCGCCAACATGATTCCACCAATTTTCCGTCATGTGGATGGAAATCTTTCTTTTGGCCAACAACCAAATCCTCGAGTAGCTAAGCAAACGCCCCTGTTGCCTACCATTTCTCCTCTACATGTATAACTGCATCCATGATTCAAAAAGTCAGTGGATGAAAACTTGCATATGTTTCCTAGCAACTTAACCAAATTCACATAAAATATGAATCTTATTCATCTAAGCACAAACAGGGTGACGGCCACAAAGACAGCTATCCAATTTTAATCTATTTGAAGCATAAAACAAAGCAAACTAACAGCACTATGTTATTAGTAAAATGAACGTGTAAAAGAGTACTAGAAGAACTTGAAACATCCTCAGTGTCGGAACACCAAAGAATACTTATATTGAAAGCAGGGAATGCTGTTTTATTAATAAACAATAGCACCATCTAAATCATATCAGTCATACCCCAGATGCACCTAAAACATAAACAAATTAAAACTTCATGGTATCAGAAGAACAACCCATATTAACAAAAACAAGCTGAAACAGCTTCCAATAGCCTTTCCCTATAATCATAGATGATTCTCGTGCTTTATAGCCAATGCTTATATTATATGTAGGTGGAAAGCCGGAGCATACAGTTACCAACAACAAAGGAAACTAATTATAAGCAAAAAGAAATCTAGATATGCAACAACCAACTTCAAAGAATAAACATACCCACATGCTGTAAACGTACCCCCACCCCCCAAAATGCAAATGTTGCAGCAAGATCATTTTGAACTTGATGCACATTGCTCACAATGGCGCAATGCCAGCAAAAACTGCCTCATCACACTCTCTTCTACTGCTGCGATGTCCTCCCTTTTCGACTTCAGTGTTTCCAAAGCGACCATATAGTTCGTGTAAATATTTTGTACTTGGGGAGAAACCCCAGGCAAAATATAACGGTGGCCGATTTCATCTACGAGTCGGCAGTGGAGATTCAATTGCTCAAACTCAAAAGGTTTCTGATTCCCTCCATCAACGCCACTCTCCCCCTGACAAAAAGATGTCAAGCAAATAACTAAAACCGCAGAGATACTACAAATGAGAGAACATGCAGTGCAATTCAGAGGAACTTACATCATACAACTTTGCAAGTGGATCTTTAACAACAGGAGGTATCTCTGGATGACAAGCGGTAGATTCGCATCATCAGTGCTCAAATCTTCTTCAGAAACATACACTGGAACACTCGGGTCTCTGTGCCAAAAGAAAATTGTTATTTTGTTTAGAATCAAGAAGAATAGAGGTTAGGTTGTACTAAATAATCAAAAGATGAAAAAGAACTACCTGAGACAGGCGCGTTTTCTACGGCTTTCAAGTCGCCTTTATATTTTGTTTGGAATCAAGAAGAATGGAGGTTAGGTTGTAATAAATCATCAGAAAGAAGACTAACAAAAAAAAAAGGAAAGGAACTACCTGATGTAGGGACGCTTTATATGTATCACACGTTCCATTTGCTTGACAAACTTCTCCTTTGTTTCTTTCATGTGCTCCTCTAGGAATTTAATTTTTTCTGCATACTTCTCCGCATCGTAGGCATCTAAAGGATTATGGACCCAAAATTAGTTTTGGAAAAAGGGTATTCAAATTCAAAAACCGGTTTTAAATTGCTTTGAAACATCTTCTCCTAAAAAAATACTTCGATTTTTACACCAATTATCATTAAAACCCCCCAATTCCTAGCCAAAAAGTAGTCTAATCCCTCTCTCTTAACACACGTATCAATTATTCTCAAAATTTCTTCACAAATTACTGACTTCCTATCAACATTAAATAAAAAGAGAAGAAGATCCTAATCCTAACCCTAATTTTTTTATCTGTAAAATTTTTAAGATAATCGATAAGCATGCATAAGAATTTCACTATTTTGAACAGCAATAATTCAAAACAAATAAATTTTGGGATTTCAATTTCAATGAACAGTACCCGGATCTGGCAGTGGCACTAGATCTGTTGCCATGGTGTGGAGATGGAGAGATTTTGGCTCCATTAACATTAAATAGTGATGCAACCTTTATTTATTTTTTTTTTTTTAGGCTAATGATCTAACCATTTAACTTTTAAAAATTGGGGTCCACAACTTCTGGCGAAAAAAATTGTGGAAAATTATATTATCCAGTAAATAGTTATAAATCCTATTTTCTTTCTTTCTTTCTCTTTCTTTATTTTTTTTTTCTATTACCTGCTTTTAGATATCATATTTACTTATTTTTTTTTTTTTTTTTTTTGCCTTTTCTATTACACTAGTGTATGATGCATCTGCATTGCATGTATAGAAAAAAAGGAAACAGTAAAAAAACACGCATGTGAAAAAAAAAGGCACGAACGGTTATAAAAAGAATAAAAAGTGCGTTTTTAATCCAAAAAGACAAAAAGAGAGAAAGTGGAGAGAGAGGACGAATAGCTGTCATCTATAACCGTCATAATATAAGAATAAAAAAATAAGATAAGCTAATTTTTTTTATACTAATGATCAACGATTGGTTTAATATTAATAGATACTTTTAAATATGATATTTACTTATTTATGAGGATATATTCCATAAATTCACAATATTTTTAAATATATATATATATAGCAAATAAACTATCTTTTACAGCATTTAATTACTTTTTTATAATCGAATAACAAGGTACTATAGTTCTAAGAGCTTCATATCATTTAAAGTTATGTAATTCATTAGGGATATGTAGGGGAAAAGTAAAAAGAAAATGATATTTTGAAAAAAAAATTACAAAAAATGATATTAGGGTAAAAATAATTTTAAAACTAGATATTTTGAATACATCTTTTCATAAAACAAGTTTAGATCGTATTGAATCCATTTATTAAAGAGATGAATTCATTCAAGTTATCAAAAAAAATCATCTATTAGAAGATGAATTCATTATAATTCAAACTCGTCACTTCAAAAATACAATTTTAATTTGCTTATTTTTCAAAATTATTTCTACATGTTGCATTTCCAAATTATTATTTTCAAAATATTATTATTTTTTCCTTATCCCAAATTTATTATTCTCACAAAATTAAAAAATATATATATTAAAGTACATATTAAGAATTTTAAATATTTATTGATTGTGCAAACACACTCTACCATAGTTTTAGAAAACCATTAGGACTATGAGATCCTAATAAGACAAGTTCGAGAGCCTTAATAGATACTGCACCGTGATATAAGTGCTAAAAAATAATTATTTACATATATTAAATTACCAGTATGTTAATGTGTAAATATTTATAAATATGTATTTTTTATCAAATTGTGTATACTGTAAATGCTTTTTATTACTTGTATCTCTGATGTAAAATCTCTTTTTCTTTTTTTCTTTTTCTATTTACTTGTATTACAATGTTTAACTTCTATATTTCCTGTTTTCGTAATTGGTTTGGTATTATTCTGAGATTATTTTCAAATTGAATCGACACTGAATCAATACAATTATGATACTGATAAAAACTAATACTTTTACTCATAAATTAATCAAATTGAACCGATACTGATACGATACTGATAAGTTACTTATATAAATCTAATACTGATGAAAATCCGACAATCCAAACAAGTAGATCCATTAGTCCCATTTTGTGATCTCTCATAAGCAATAGAATACACCACATAATCTAATGTAATTTCTTATCTAACTACCTTATACAACACATTTTTTAAAAATTTATTTTTATTCTATAAACATAAAACATTAAAATACAAATAGCCTTTTTGTTTTAATAGTATAGGTATTATAACTTTTATAAAATGAAGGAATAAAATTTAGTTAATTTAGTTCGGAGATAAGTGACTATGTATTTTATCAAGGGCACAGACTGATGCAAAATTACAAGACTGGAGAAGAGTTACTTTAATTAAATTAATATTAGAATTATCTATATACATACGCTCATTGTTACAAGAATTAAGCTAAAATTTTTGTAAGTTTTAAAAAATTATGGTATTTAGTACATTTCATAAGATGTTATATGTATATATTTTATGATTTTTTTTATCAAAAGAACAAATGCAAAATTACACAATTGAAGGAGAGTTACTTTAATTAAATAAATATTAGATTATCTATATGTATGTGCTTATTGTTGCAAGTATATTATCTTATATATGTACAAGAATCTCCTTAGTGATTTCCTGGTGATATTTTCTAAAATTTCGTGGGTGTAAAATTTTTTTTTGGTAATTAAGTATTAGAGAATTCTTTCATGAAATAAGTGTATTTAGTTTATTTCATCTATTACTATTAAGTGAAAAGTACTTAATTCGTGTCAAAAAATAGAACTATATTTTTTATTTTAATTCTCTCATTCCACGATTTTAGGAGCAGTTTTTTAATCCATTTAATAACTGCTCCCTCCTTAAAAGATAATAACTACCCTATAATTCATCCATTTAATCACAACTGCATCTCATACACACGCACCATCAATTTTCCAAAATCAGTTTCATCACTCAACCGTTTCCCAACCAAAAACCACATCGAACATGGAGTGCCACCCATGATACCCATTTAGCAAAAACTAAACTAGCTTTCTCCCTGCCATTAGGTGACCAACATTATGACCTTCACCGCACCAATGCTCATCCATACTGTCAATGTTGTTTCATCAAATTCTATTAAAAAAATGATTAAGGTTTCAATTGAATTGTTTAGGCTTTCAATTGAGTCTATTAAGGTTTCCAAAGTTTCAGTTTCAGGTCAGGATTTCGATCTTGAAAGATGAAGTCAATGAGATTTTCAATTTTGGTTTCGATTTTCTGGTCTTTCCTCTCTTTCTATACAACCCTTTCACAAATGGTTTTTTCTTTTTTTTTTCAAATCTTCCTTTTCACTTTTTTAATCATGTTAATGTTATCAAATTTGTTTTCTTTTCCTTTTAGTTATAATTTCCCCCTATGGGGAGTTGTCCTTGAAAACAACTAATCAACCTAATAAACTTACTTCAACTACAATAATTCAGTTTAAAGTTCATAGTTCGTCAATCTTACACAATGATCAAGAGCAAGAATGTATGCTTTTGGAGTGGGTTCGAAGTGTATCGTACATGAAAGCATATTCCATTGTCATTGCAACGCTGTTCATTCATTGACGACATGGATTTTATACGGTTTCACAAAATTGTTCCAATAAACATGACAAAACTTCAAACCGTGTTCTACTATCTTTGCTTACTGCCATGCATGTATATGGATGTTCATGGGTTTTCTTATTTCAATATTTGGTTATTAAATAACAGTTGTGCACATGATTGTAGCATAAGATATTATCCTTTGTTTAGATTAATTTAATACCTAATTAATGATAGTATAAAATTATATTATGTTCGCACGATTGAGCCCAGGATGACGCAATGATTAAAACCTGCAATATTAAGCGTGATGAACCAATTCATTCCTTTTTTTAGTGGCTGTACAGTTTCATATTTTTTTCATCTTTCAAAAGTTAGATTTTTTTATTATGTAAATAATTAAATTATAGTTTTAATTATTAAAAAAATAATTCATTGTACATTTCAATATGATTTTCTTTTTCTTTTTCTTAGCACACGCATCGCAGGTGCTTCAACTGCCAGTAAGAAATTATATGTATATATATTACTTGAATATCAATTATTAAGAAAAAATAAAGTTAACACATGAAATCTATATAATATATGCTTTGAATAAAAAAATCATAAAATATATCTAAATAAGATAGCAATTCAATAATTCATGTTCTCATAGCTTTAATTTAGATATATATATATATTTGTATTAATAAAAAATTATATAATTACTAAATTGCAAGTTGTACAAGCGACTTTCGATATTCTAATGTAAATGGCTATTACACATGCTATTATTAGATCCCAGTTACACATGCCATATTTCAAATGTAAATAGGTTAACTTAATTTCGACTTTATTTGTGTAATTAATATGTACAAAAACCCTTAAAAACTATATTTTAATGACCACCTGACACAAATTTTAAAGAGTTTCTAGACAAGTAGAATAACTAGGATCTTTGAATATATGATGTTATATTTTATCTAAGACTTTATTTTGTTTATTAAACTTGTATGTTGTTAAAGGCTTATCTACAAGCCTAAGGTTTGTAAATTAAATATATTAACTTACTTTATGTTTTTGGAGAAACTAGATACTCAAATACTTCGAAGTACTAATGGTTAGTGCTAAGTCGTATATATGTATGAAAATATACTCTTAAAAGGAGTTTTTGAAAAATGTTTGTAAATGTATATTTCTGCTATTTACTTAATTGTTTTTTAAATTTAAAATTTAAGAGCACATGATATGAATAAACAATATCTTTTTAAATAACCTTGTATGTAATGCTTAAGTATTATGTACGATTAGGCTGGATATACCTTGGACCATAATTTAGGGACAATCATTCACTTGCACCTTGCTTGCTAGTTGACCTATATTTGTTTTATAAGTCCAACTTAGTTTCGACTCATATTTAGTTTCAACTATATCCGAAATAAAATGTGCCCTATCCCAAAATCTAGAATTGTACTTTACTAAACATCAATTCTTAAAATTTATAGTATAGGATAAAAGATCATATTTCAATACAACCTATATTGTATCATATATAGCATCTATTTTGAAATATATTTAATCATACAGCCCAGAATGGTGTTGAGCCTTGTACGTTACAGTGAGAAATGACTTCTTCACTGTTTGGGTAAGTAAAAGATAAATATCAAGATATTTCAAATTTGTGGTTAAATGGTATATATAATTCTTATAAAACTTTTTATATAAAAAATTTTACTGCATATCTCTAATAATTTTTCATAGGGTAAATTATACTAGAGGATCACAATATTTGGAGATAAATTCATTTTAAGTCATAATATTTGAAAAAGTGATTTAATTCAGTCTTCATGACATATGTTAACAAAAAGTTGTCAAGTGTCAATAGGAGAATGTGACACGTATCTATGGAAACTTGAATTGAATCATTTTTTCAAACGTTATGATCCAAAATAAATTTACATTCAAATATTGACCCACTAGTGTAATTTATCAATTTTATTATACTGAATGAATTTTTCTTTTTGGGGTAAAGTCAATAAAATTTTAAATTTTTATCCTTTAGTAAATTTAAATAATAATTATGCTATTTCGTCTTAAAAGCAAAAGTTACGTCGGACTTTGAATAAATAAATGCGTTAATTGTACGGCTAACAGCCAAGTGCTAGGAAGGCGCTCAAGGCATTTAAGAATGGAATTCGATGAAGAATATATCCTCTGGGGTCATGTACGGACTTATTTCAGATTGATTCCATTTTTTCACCTTTTACCCAGCATTACAAAATGTACTTAAAGGTAACAAATAGCAAACTTCACGCAGATTTGAAATTGATTATACATCCTTTCATAGTCGTAGGGTGGGTCTATTTTCACCAATCTAATATCATACCATGTCCAAAATCCAAATCTCATTACATTTAGGATCTATTTGAATTGTTTGATTTTTTTTAGAATTTCAATGCGTCAAGCAGCAAAAATATATATAATTTAAAATAAAATTAATAAAATGATTTAAGAATTGGATTCTTGATATCCTATCTATGTCTATTACTATTAAGTGAATACCAAAAAAAATAAAAAATAAAAACCTCAAGTATGACAATTATTTTTTATATTTATTTTATTTGATAATTATCAGCGCTCTCTTTTCTCTTATAACAAAGCATTCATAACACTATTCCACTTTGTGCGCGTGTCTCTCTCTCACAAATCTCTCTCCTTACTATGTAACAAAAACCGTTCATAAAGCTACAAGTGAGTTAAGTTATTCATGAACTACTTGAGCTTGGCTCATTTCGAGCTCGAGTTCAATTAGTAAAAGAATCGAGCTCAAGTTTTGATTTAGACATGTAAGCTAACTCATAAACAATCTCGTTTAGGCTTCTAAACGGGCTTGTAAGTAAGCTATAGTAGATTTGTGAATTTTTATGCATGATATATTATATATAATTACACAATTAAAACAACAAAAACTAACTTATATATGTATATATATTTAAAGAAATACTTATGTATATATATTATATTTTAAGTTTGGAAAAAAATAAAAAATGAGTTATTTGAACAAGTTGAGATCAAGCTTAAATTTCATGCTTGATAAAAGCTTGGTAGACTTGATAAAAAATTTGGCTGGGTTCAAGCTTGTTTCATAAATGAGCTAAGGTCAAGCATAAATCTCATATTCAATAACAAGGTAAGCTCGAGCTTGATAAATTTTAAACAAGCCAAATTCGAGTCTTAAAAGCTCAGCTTGTTTGCCATTTTAACAATTCCCACTTTTTTTGGCACACTCAGTTTTGGTGTATTATCCACTAGGGTTGATTTATTTGAAATCATGGTTCAAATCCATTATTCTTATTCTTGAAAATTTCTATAAGATTATGATTTTTGAAAGTTTTTTAAATTGTATTTTTTTTCCTTTTCCCATTTCATTAAAACAAAAAAATGTACAATTGATGCCTCAATGTAAAAAAAAAGGCATATATTTTATTTTTACTTATGAGTACTTTTTTTATTTTTATGCAATTTATGTGACAGGCATCAAATAAAATTGACTAAAAATACATCAAATTAAAAAAAATAATTATACCAGGATAACCTTATACCGGTTATTTTTTATAACCATATCATCAATTTAAAATGATTATATTTATTTTTAAAATAATAAGTACTATAAATATGGATGGAAAAGATAGGATTTATTTTCTTATATGGTCGAAATTCGTTATAAAATAACATCTAAAATCATTTTTTGAATTGTTAAAAAAAAATCATTTTCCAATAATTATCTGCATATAAATATGATGGAAAATTAAATATATCTCATGCAATTTTTTTTTATATAATTCTTCTTTAAGTATACTTTATTATCGAGTTTATTTAGCTTGTAGTAAAAAATATACGATGTGTTAGATTCGGGCACCTAGTCCGACCCGACTTGGACAGTGCCCTTCAGTCTTAGATCCTATATATGAATTGGAAGCCAAACGTGCCTTAGCAGCCCTATCGTGAGTCTTAGGAAACACCGGGTGGCGGGTTGGGTTTTTTTTTTTGTTTTTTTCCGGCCGATACGGGTTGGGTTCTATATGGATAATTTATGGATCCAGAAACTATTGGACCATAATTTTTATTTTTTATATTGTGATATTTTTTTCCCATCTTTCTCCGTCCAACCATTGAACATTAGTAACATCTGTAATTCATTAACGTTATATTTAATTTACAAGAATGAAATAAAATTAAAAAAATAGTAATTTTTATTTTATAATTACAAATATTTTTTAAAAACCACATGTATATTTTTTTATAAAAAATAGCAAAATTTTCTAATTAAAGGATAGAATAACAATACCTTATCAATTTTACGATACATAGAATAAATATTACTTATGATAGAAAAGAAATTTTTCATAAATCTAATGAAAAACGATTATTTTATAATAATAAAAATAAAATATTAATTTCATTTCTATTAACTAAGGTTTTATTAAACAGGTTATTTGTCAAGAGATAAATACAAATAAAAAATAATTACTTTTACTCATGAATCGATAAATTAATCCGATGCAAATTAGATACAGATAAAATATACGTGTAGATTAAATAAAATATAGATATAATTTATAACAGCAAAAATGAAATAAAACATATATGATTGAATTTTGCTTTTTATTATTTTTAATTTTTTTTTTTCCTTTTCTCATCTAGACATAAACAGAACAAAAGACCTGAAATCCCTCTTTTAAGTTGTAAGAAAGAGTGACACTCAACTCATATAAAGGGAGAAAATAGCAAATCTTACTTCTTTCTTGTTGCTGCTTCTTCCCCTTCTCTTCTTCTTGTTCTTCAGCTAATGGGTTGGTTTCCCTGTTCTGGGAAACCATTAAAAAACAAGAAAAAACACAACTTCAACCATAATCCTGACCATCACATCTCATTCTCCAAGTCAGGTATGTATAATCCTAAACAACAAGTGTTCATACGAGTCCAGTTTCATTGCTTTTATTTAGTTGGCTTCAGTGACTTTGCATGTCTGGGTTGATCCTAAAACTTGGGTGTTCTTGTTTTTTTGTGTTTCAAGTGTAGTGCATTTTAAGTCTAAAGCTTTGGTTTTTGGGTGGCTGTTGTCATTGGACATTAGTAGTAAATCATGGGTCTTTTGGTTTTCATTGCTCTGGTTTGTTCGAACTTTGAACTTTTTACAAAGTGTGCGTATGCTAATAACAATTGTAATGCATGGTCATGTTAATTTGTTTGTTTTTTTTTTTGGTTGTAGACTCAATACTTCATACCTTGAAGGTTCTTCCTTTTTCAAATTTATATAAATGAAGTGTGATTGTTGCTTATTCGTTGCGTTGTGTAGTTGGTATACTTCTTTTTTGATTGGTTGGGTTGTTTTAAGATGATAGGCAGTGGTAGATTGAGGTGAAAGATCTTTGGGTTCGGGCTGAATTGGAAAGAGTAATCTCTTTTTCGATGAATTGTGATATATGGGATTAGGAATTATGTTGGATTCATCGTGCCAATATGGACATTGGTTTATTCGATTTGATGGCTTTTTGATTTCTGCAATTCAAACTTATTTTTCGCATCTTATTTTCCTCCTTATTAGGTGATAGAATTATAGAAATTGGTATGAAGTAATTACCGAAAATGTTACACGTAGCCCATGTTTGCATTTTCTAACAGGAATTTATCGATTTGTTCGTGCCCTTGATAGATTGCAAATCTCAGTAATATATGACATTCACAATTGAATTATTTTTTTCCCCATTTATCATAACCAAAGTTGGTACATATGGTAATAAATTGAAAACAGTATCCATAATGTGGCTGGTCTGTACATAATAAAAATTATCAATCTAGACAGTTCTTTGTTTATCTTAAATTTGTTTTCTGTTATTTTCATAGAGAAATCGAAGGCAAAATCAGCCTTAGGTGCAGACAAGACCTCAAAAGACAGAGGGTCTGATTCTATTGCAGCTCACACGTTTACATTTCGTGAACTAGCTTCTGCAACAAGGAATTTCAGGGCAGACTGTCTACTTGGGGAGGGTGGATTCGGACAAGTATATAAGGGGCATTTAGAGAGTACAAATCAGGTTATTAAAATTCTTAGATTTATTGTTCTGATATAGAAGTTATATATGTTGATCTCGTGCGATAGTGTGAATAAAAATGCTTTCATCTTAAAAAAATCTTTCTAAATACATGTAAGTGTTTACCAGATTGATCACGAATTAAAATTTCAGTCATTGTTATATATGTATTTTGAGCTTAAAAAAACTAATTCTATTTTGCAAATGTCTGTGAGTTTAATGAGATAAAGAGGTTTTTTCAAGCTGGCATCGACCTTTAATTATTATCCAGTTAACAGTTTAAAGACAATCACTGTTGTGTTAAATGGTTGTTTCTTCCATTTACGAGATAGAATAAAGTGCCAATGTTTTCATAACTTGTTGAGGTTATATTAGCTAAATCTGGAAAACTACTAATGGCAGATCTGTACAGACAAAAGCTTTAAGTTAACACTTCAATATAAAGAGAATTTGCCATATGTGCTGAAATTAAGAAGCTAAAGGAATGTCATGATCCTAAAAAACATTGTGCTTGAAATCGTAATTATTATGAATTATTGTCTATTTTCTCTGTGGAAACACTTTCCTATATGAATGAACATACTTATACTCTTCCACTATTACTCCTGAGCTCTTTAGTCTTTTAACTAGTTACTATTGAAACCAGTGTTTTTCCATCTCCTAGTGATACGAGAGCTGGTTCATTGTATTTGCAGGTTGTTGCTATCAAGCAACTTGATCGTAATGGGCTTCAAGGGAACAGAGAATTCCTAGTTGAAGTATTGATGTTAAGTCTGCTTCACCATCCTAACCTTGTAAATTTAACCGGTTATTGTGCCGATGGGGATCAAAGACCTTGTCTATGAATACATGCCGTTAGGCTCTTTGGAAGACCATCTTCATGGTAAGTTGCAAGTTAATTTTTTTTTTTTGTTATTTTTATACTGATCAGAGAGGCTTCTTCCTGAAATTACTTATGCCTTTTCTCTTATCAGGATTAGAGAGGCTTCATTCACCTAATAAGGGAAAAGGCATAAGTGATTTCTGGAAGAGCTACTTAAATGTTATATGATTGACATGCTAGTATTTTATTTCTTTAAAGTGTAGATTCCTTTCCTTTGAGGGAATTATTTGAAATCTAAGTCAAATTCAGCGTCATTTTCTTGTCATGTTAGTTCATTTTCTTTTTGACATTAGGTTCTTTAGAACATTTGATCCTTTCCTTTTTACACAAGTTTTCTTTTTTATCTTGACTTTCCATGATGAACTTTTCATTGTTTGTAATAGAGTCTAGTTGCTTCATTCAACTGATTCGAAAGTAACCTACCTAAGTTCATAAACTACATGATTGTCTCTTTATGGGAACTCATAATTTTGGAGATAGGTTAATAAATTGAACATCTTCCTTGAGTTTCATGTTTAGGAGATGGATGAATTTGTGAATACCATCCGCTACCCTGGAGCATGTACCTATGGTTTCAAACCTTTCTAGAATGTCACTGGGACATTATCTATGTAAATAGGTGTTATCATTGACGCTAGACAAAATATTTTTCTTTAAGTCTCTTCAGAGACATCCGATAAAATTGGAATGATGCAAAAAAAAAATATTTTTCTTGAAGGTAAAAAGAATGTTCCCACATACTTTTCCTTTAGTGATGTAAGACCAGTGGTAGACTTTATTAAAGCATTCTAATCCTAAAAAAAAATGGGGCTTGTTGGTTTCACAAATTGCTTGCTTGAACTATAAAGGGGGCCTCTAAGTAAGTTGATGTTCTAATTCTAATATTTATATCGTTGCTAATCTGTGAAATGCGCCTTTTTAACAATGAACTTGTAAAGTGATAGCAGTGCATTGCTCATCTTAGTGCCTTTAAATAGGTCAGGTACTGAAGGCTAAACACATTGCCCTTAAATTTTCACATGTTAGATTTTCTCTTCATGGTGTTTAACCATTCAATAACATTCTCAAAGTTCGAAATTATACAGGTCATTGTTAGAAGTTTCAAACTATTGGCAAGGCATTGAAGTTGTATTTGTCAACCTAGCCTTCTGATGCACATAAATGTGCAGATTCATATAAATTAGGGTAAATTACATGGAAACCCTTGAATTCTTTTAAAATTGTACAAACCCCTTACTTTTTGAAAAGTCTGCACCTAAACTCCTAAAACTTTTGTAGGACCCACTGTTTTAATGTATTGTCTGCTTATATGTATTTAATGCTGATATAGGTAATTAGTTTAATATATTTAATTAATTAGTGTTAAAAAAATACTAAAAATGTTTGAACATAGGAAAAAATCATATAAATTTTTTTTCATATAATGTGAATTTTATTTATATAGATAAAAAAATTTTCAAAAGTGATTGGTCACTGCTCTAAGAGGGAAAACAATGACATCAAACAATCAATTTTAGCAACAAGAAAATCAATAATGTGCAAGAAGTTGAACCCTGTATTTTAGACCAAAATCAATTAAATCTTTATATTTTAAGTGAATTATTTAAGTCTTCTATAGAAATATATTTATTAAATGAGTAGGGTCATAAGAAAAATAAGGAAAAAAAAAAAAAAAGGTGTAGGAACAACATTACGGCTTTAAATTAAAAATATCATTGAAAAAAAATTGGGTGAAAATGAAGTAGCAAATCTTCAAGTGAGAGCAAATATGCGTGACAATAAGATTATTTATATATCTTATAAAAATCTTAAGGATTTTTTTGAAAACTCTTGAAATGATATACATTTGCGCAACCTTGATAAATCAATCTATAAGGTCTAATTGGAATGAAAAGTAATAAGTACAAAAGAAAAAAAATGATGCCACATGCTATACCGTCATGAAGCAATCTTGTAATATCATATAAAAATTCTTTTATCTATAGAAATAAAATTCACATGATATGATTTTTTCCTATGTTCAACCATTTTCAATATTTTTTAACACTAATTAATTAAATATATTAAACCAATTGTCTATGTCAACATTAAAATACATATAAGCAGAAAATATATTAAAAAAGAGGTCCCACAAAAGTTTTAGGGGGTCTCATGTAATGTACCTTGTAATTGCCATTGTTTATATCATATATCCAAGGTTGATTCCTACACAAATGACATGGCAAGTGAATATAACCTTTTATGTCATTAGGTAATTACCAAACATCAGATCAATCGTGAATATGCTTTTGTAATGCATACAAAACTGTAAGTTCCAAATTTTGATGGGTTAGGCACTAAATCAAAAAATTTTGAAACTTAAGGGATTGCTGAATTATAAGATTACTACAAAAATGTTGAACATATGGATTCATTGACTCCACTGCTTGCACTCTGCAAGATTTTTCAAATTTTTAGTTCATGAATATGAATGGATAATGCTAGTTATAAGTACAAGAATGCCAGCTTTCCTGGTTTGTCTGTCTTTTTTTCTTTTCTTTTTTTTCCCCTCCAGTAATTTGCTATTCAGCTCTTGCGTTCAACTAAATTTATATGGAATTTTTCACTAGACCTACCACCAGATAGAAAACTACTTGATTGGACTACAAGAATGAAAATTGCTGCTGGTGCTGCAAAAGGCTTGGAATATTTGCATGACAAAGCCAATCCCCCAGTCATTTACCGTGACCTTAAATGTTCAAACATCCTGCTTGGTAAAGGCTATCATCCCAAGTTATCTGATTTTGGTTTGGCCAAGTTAGGTCCTGTTGGGGATAAGACACATGTATCTACTAGAGTAATGGGAACATATGGATATTGTGCACCCGAATATGCAATGACAGGGCAGCTTACGTTAAAGTCCGATGTCTATAGCTTTGGGGTAGTCCTTCTGGAGATAATCACTGGCCGAAAAGCCATTGACAATTCTAAAGCAGCTGGGGAGCACAATTTAGTTGCATGGGTAAGTTATCTGAGGTCCTGGTTCTCTTATTTTATGAATGTGCATGTGCTGTTTGTAACATTTAGCAGTCACATTCATGCATGAAGGCACCAATATTCATCTCCGTGATGCTTGGAAATGTTATTTCATAAGTTGTTCCATTTTATTTTTAGTGCATGCAACATGCACAAAGCAGGGTCAATCTCCTGGGTCTGCATGACGGTTTTATGCTTATATTCCTCCCATCTTTACTTTATCGGACATTCATAAAAGTCCCTTCGCCATATTATTCCATAGAATTTATTGAGCAATTTAATTTAATAACAGTATATGTAACCAACCATGCTGCTGGTTTACATGTCACCCGTATCATGCATGCATAATTATCCACAACTTCATGCATGCTAGTGGCTGTTGTTTATCTTGATACTGCTGAAGAAGAAATATCATACCAACTTACCAAGTAGAGGAAACACGATCACTTTATCACTTTCAAAAGTTTGTTGACAATTAACTACCGTAATTTGCATAACGGTGATTTTAATGCTCCTTGGCTGAAATGTGTTAAAGTCTTATGTGATGCTCCTCAACATGTCATATTTCTGATTCAAATTAGCTTTCAGTTGTTAACAAGATGTGAGAAATACAAAGCCACTATCCCTGCATAAAAATATGATGCCAAAACACGGCTGTCCTTTCCAGCTAACATGGCAATATCTTGCTTTATCCCAGTCAAGGTTAACAATTTTTTACTTAAATTGAGAATTGCCTCCAAATTCCAATATTTATTTGCTAGGCTTGTGAGAAAGCTTTTTAATTACTTCTGGTTAATTGGTTTAGCATCTCATCTGCATTTTGTTGTACCTGTAAGAACTAGGCTACCTTAGCAAGCTTAAAAGAGCATCCGAATGGAGGTAGTGGGGTGTCATAACCACATGTATGCATGTAATATGTTGGTTTGTCCAGCCATGATGGATTACTTGTACTTTTGCAGGCTCGACCATTATTTAAAGATAGAAGAAAGTTTTCACAAATGGCTGACCCAGTACTTCAAGGACGGTACCCGGTAAGGGGCTTGTACCAAGCTCTCGCTGTTGCTGCAATGTGTTTGCAGGAGCAGCCTAGCATGAGACCTGTAATAGCAGACGTTGTCACAGCCCTAAATTACCTAGCTTTGCAAAATTACGATCCAGATTCACAGCCACAGTCCTCCTCATCCACCCCGAGGGGAAGAATGGACTGGTGAACATAGACAGCTGCAATCACACCCACCCATCAGCTTGATAGCTGCCACACTTCCATGAGAGCTGCAACTTGGAGATTTGGAGTATGTTTATGTATGGATCTCAAGCATCTGCTCAACAGGGATTGTTGTGATTAGTGGCTCCGAATATGCTCGGATTTTTGCTAATCCAGCTTGATGCCGATGCCTCCACTGCTTCATCAGCATTCCTATCTCCGTATTCTTTGTCATGTATAACTTGTACTTGGTTTTGTATGTAAACATTCTTTACGGACCTCATTTTCCATAATGCTGGTACAGCTAATGTGTCGATAAAGATTCTTCGTTTTTCATCAACTTTCTGGCTTTAATGGGGGCTGATAGAACCTTGAATGGATTTAAGTGGGTAAGTGAAATAATTCTGCAAAATTCAAAAAACAAAATCAGTCACATATATCTGCGACTGTGGAAGGACCGCAGAGTGACTTGATTTGGCCTGCAAGTTAGTTAGGATCCGTTGTATATATAAAGATAAACGTCAGTATTATCTTGAAAAAGCCTAAGCGCTTTTAAGGACTTCCTGTCCCTACCACACTTATACGCAGCTGATCCTCGTACAAAACTAGTGGAAAAAGAACTTGATGAGTAAAGGGACAAAATAAGGGGAAAAAGAGATCACAATCAAAATTTGAAAAATGATTTCAGGAGCTTATTTTATAAGGATTTTTGGCCATATAAGAAAATAAATCCTATCTTTCACTACTTCATTTCCATCCATATTTATAGTATTTATTACCTTAAAAATAAATATAAATATTTTAAATTAATGATATAGGCATAAACAATAAGTAGTACAAGATTATCCTGGTACAATTATTTGTTTTAATCCAATGTATTTTTAGTCAATTTTATTTGATAGTCGTCTCACAAATTGCATAGAAAATTAAATAAAATTCTCGTCTCACAAATTGCATAGAAAATAAAAATAAAAATTCTCATAAGTAAAAATAAAAAAAAATATATATATATTTTTAGGCTGAGGCATCAATTGTACTTTTTTTTATTATGACATGGGAAAAAAAAAAATACAATTAAAAAAAATATCAAAAATCATAAATTAAATAAAAAATCTCAAGAATAGCGGATTTGAAACCATAATTTCAAATGAATGATCGGATAATACACCCGTGATGTGTATACTAAAAAAAAAAAAAAACAATAAAATCAATTTTTGTTACAAAGTAAATAGGAGAAAAGAGAGTAGCATCATGATTGTAAAGCAAGGAGAGAGAGAGAGAAAGAGTGGAGTAACTTTCGTATCATTGTATGAAATCCAATAAAGGCGGA
Source organism: Combretum micranthum (assembly GCA_024138025.1). Lineage (NCBI taxonomy): Eukaryota > Viridiplantae > Streptophyta > Magnoliopsida > Myrtales > Combretaceae > Combretum > Combretum micranthum. The sequence continues at coordinate 28,917 of JAMXBD010004369.1, forward strand.
AAAAAAATCCAAAATAAATTTGAGAAAGGGCAAAAAAAAGTTGACGAAGGCTCATCTACGCGCAAGTCAACTCTCAGCGGACAGGTCCTTGACCCGTGCGAACCCTGAATCCTGATGCTCATCATGAAAAAAGCCATTACAATATCCCGTTCCACATTGATTTGAGTTCTCCTCAATGTCATCTTATCAAATAGTTTTGAGTTTAGTTTGATCTTGATTATGAGTTTGCCTACCAGTTTTTTTAAGTTCGACGGGGATGACGATGATAATCTTCCAGGATATTATCTCTCATCATCGTCATCATCATTTTCAGAATCTTCTGCTGGTCAGGCGTATCCAGATCGTCTAGGAATGCTTTCTCGTGCTTCTCCTGCACCAAAGGATTCTGGTTTGGCTACTCAGATTCAGAGTCGAACTCAAACTCGAACTCGACGGCCTCGACTTATATCAGGTTTATGGTGTTCCACTAGTTTCATTATCTCATTATATTCGGGGAATGTTTAGATATCTATATCTAATTTGTATCCGTACTTATCAGTAATTAGAGGAATGCTTTCTAGAACTTCTCGTGCACCAGAGGATTCTAATTCGGCTACTCAGACTCAAACTCTAACTCGACTGCCTCAACTCATACCAGGTTTTTGGGGTTCCGCTAGTTTCTTATCTCATTATATTTAGGAAATATTTGGATTGTTTGATTTTTATTTGTATTTATATTTAATTTGCATTATCTGTATTTTGTTGGTTTAATTAGTTTATGGCAGATATTAGCCAAATCTGTGTTGTTATCACTTTAATATTCCTGTTTAGTCTGGTCAAAGACGCGATTTCTACAAGCGCCTTGGCACTTATATTGCGAATAAGTACCTTATTTTCGTATTTATTTCTAAAAACGGGGTATTTCGGTACAAAGCCCGATCTCATCCTCCAAGTCAGGTATACATGATCCTAAACAAAGTCCAGTTTCCTTGCTTTTTTTTTTAGCAGGCTTCAGTGACTTTGCATGTCTCAGTTGATCCTAAAACTTGGGTGTTCTTGTTTTTCTGTGTTTCAAGTGTATTGCGTTTTAAATTTAAAGTTTTGGTCTTTTGGTGGTTGATGTCATTAGACATTCGTAGTAAATCATAGGTCTTTATGGTTTTCATTGATCTGGTTTGTTTAAAGTTTGAACTTTTTGAAAGTGTTTGTATGCTAATAACAATTGCAATGCATAGTCATGTTAATTTGTTTGGTTTTGTGGTTGTGGAATTAACACTTCATAGCTTGAAGATTCTTTCTTTTTCGAAAATTTAAATACATGAAGTGTGATTGTTGCTAATTCGTTGCATTGTCAAGTTGGTATAATTCTTTTTGACTGGTTGGGTTAATTTAAGATGACATGGTAGTAGTGGATTGATGCGAAAGATCTTGAAGTTTGAGTTGAATTGGAAAGAGTAATAGCTTTTTGGATGAATTGTGACATGAATTGGGAGTTATGTTGAATTCATTATGCTGATATGCACATTGGTTTATTCGATTCTATGGCTCTTTGATTTCTGCAATTCAAGCTTATTTTTCACATCTTATTTTCCTCCTCATTAGGTTATAGAATTATAGAAATTGGTATGAAGTAATTACCGAAAATCTTACAGGTAGCCCATGTTTGCATTTTCTAATAGGACTTCATCAATCTTTGTTCATGCCCTTGATACATTGTGAATCTCAGTAATCTATGACATTCACAATTGAATTTATTTTTCTCCCCGTTTATCATAGCCAAAATTGGTATATGGTAATAAATTAAAAATAGTATCCATAGCGTGGCTGGTCTGTATATAATAAAAATTATCAATCTGGACAGTGCTTCGTTTATCTTAAATTTGTTTTTTGTTATTTTCGTAGAGCAATTGAAGGCAAAATCAGCCTTAGGTGCAGACAAGACCTTGAAAGACGGAGGGTCTGATGTTATTGCACCTTATGAGATTACATTTCGTGAACTAGCTTCTGCAACAAGGAATTTCAGGCCAGACTGTCTGCTTGGGGAGGGTGGATTTGGCCGAGTATATAAGGGGCGTTTAGAGAGTACAAATCAGGTTATTAAAATTCTCTGATTTACTGTTCCATTATATAAGTTATATATGTTGATTTCCTGCCATAGTGTAGTAAAAATGCTTTCATCTGAAAAAAATCTTTCCAAATACAAGCAAGTGTTCACTAGATTGATCATGAATTAAAATTTCAATCATTGTTATGTATGTATTGTGAGGTTTAAAAAACTAATTCTATTTTGCAAATGTCTGTGAGTTTTTAATGAGATATGCAGGTTTTCTCAAGCTGGCAATGACCTTTACTATTATAGATTAGTGTCCAGTTAACAGTTTAAAGACAGCCACTGTTGTGCTACATGGTTGTTTCTTCCATTTACAAGTAGAATAAAGTGCCAGCATTAGTAAGAATGCTGGATTGGTTTCTTGAGAGGGGAAGAAGTAAAAAAAAAAGAAAGAAAGATATGAGAGAATGCATGTCAATGGTGAAAATGAAAGCTAGGTCGTTGTTTTCATTACTTGTTAAGTTTATATTAGCCAAATCTGGAAAACTATTAATGGCAGATCCATACAGGAAAAAGCTTTAACACTTCAATATAAAAGAGAATTTGCAATATCGTGCTGAAATTCAGAAGCTAAAGAAATGTCATGATCCTGAAAAAGCATTGTGCTTGAAATCGTAATTATTATGAATTATTGTCTACTTTCTCTGTGGAAATACTTTCCTATATCCACATACTTATACAATTCCACTATTACTCCTGAGCTCTTTAGTCTTTTAGCTAGTAACTGTTGAAACCAGTGTTTTTTTAATCTCCTAGTGATACTGAGAGCTCGGTTCACTGTATTTGCAGGCTGTTGCTATTAGGCAACTTGATTGTAATGGAGGGAATAGAGAATTCCTAGTTGAACTATTAATGTTGGGTCTGCTTCACCATCCTAACCTTGTAAATTTAATCGCTTATTGTGCTGCTGGGCTTCAAAGGCTTCTTGTCTATGAATACATGCCGTTAGGCTCTTTGGAAGACCATCTTCATGGTAAGTTGCAAGTTTAAATTTTTTTGATACTTTTATATTGTTGATTAGAGAGGCTATTTTATTTTTGGAAAAAACATTGATTAGAGAGCTTCTTCCTGAAATTACATATGCCTTTTCTCTTATTAGGATTAGAGAGGCTTCTTTCATCTAATAAGGGAAAAGGCATAAGTGATTTCTTGAAGAGCTACTTAAATGTAATATGATTTACATGCTACTATTTTATTTTTTTGAAGTGTATATTCCTTTTCTTTGAGGAAATTATTTGAAATCTATGTCAAATTGATGCTTCATTTTCATTTTCTTGTCATGTTAGTTCATTTTTTTTTTGACACATTAGGTTCTTTAGAACATTTGATCCTTTCCTTTTTACACGAGTTATCTTTTTATGTCTTGACTTTCCATGATAAACTTTTCACTGTCTGTGATAGAGTCCAGTTGCTTCATTTAACTGGTTTAAAAGTAACCTACCTAAATTCACAAACTACGTGGTTGTCTCTTTATGGGAACTCATAATTTTGGAGATAGATTAATAAATTGAACAATTTCCTTAAGTTTCATGTTTAGGAGATGGATAAATTTGTGAATACCATCCGATACCCTGGACCACGCACCTATGTTTTCCAAACCTTGCTGGAATGTCTCTAGGACATTATCTATGTAATTAGGTGACATATGGGTCATTGTTATTATTGACACTTGACAAAATATTTTCCTTTAAGGTAAAAAGAATGTTCCTACATACTTTTCCTTTAGTGTATGTAAGACCAGTGGTATACTTTACTAAAGCATTCTAATCCTACAAAAAATAGGGTTCTCTGGTTTCACAAATTACTTTCATGAAATACAGCTTTCCACAGAATTTCATATGTATCCATGAGATCAAGTCTGAAATTCTGTTTACTCACTTGAAATTGAGTATTCGTTCCCCCCTTTCCTACTAGGATTGGAAATCTTGTATGTTACATATCCATATTATTGAGTCTAGGAAAAACCAGCATTTCTATAGTTTTCTATTCCACCACAATGAACCCAAACCAGTAGAATTGAGAAGGGGACAAAAAAAAAATAAAAAATAAAATAAACTCAATTAAGCCTGCATTCTGTCCCCCACTTACAAAAGACGTAGAGACCTTCTTCACTCGTCAGCTATCGCCCCTAAGTAACTTGACATTCTAATCCTAATATCTATATAGATGCTACTCTGTGAAAGCTGATGATCATCATGTGGGAAAGAAAGTCACAAGTATTTTATATTAACTATGATTATGCACCTTTTTAACAATGAATTTGTAAAATGATAGCAATGCATCGCTCATCTAGTGCCTTTAAACATGTTAGATACCGAAGGCTAAACACCCTTAAATTTTCACATGTCAGATTTTGTCTTTATGGTGTTTAACTATTCAATAACATTCTCAAAATTCAAGATTATACAGGTTATTGTTAGAAGTTTCAAACTATTGGCAAGGCATTGAAGTTGTATCTTGTCAACCCAGCCTTCTGATGCAGATAAATATGTAGATTCATATAAATTGCACCATTGTATATCCAAAGTTGTTTCCTACGCAAATGGCATGGGAAGCGAATATAACATGTTATGTCATTAGGTCATTACCAAACATTAGATCAATTGTGAATATGCTTTTGTAATGCATGCAAAACTTAAGTTCCAAATTTTGACGGGTTTGGCACTAAATCAAAAAATTTTGAAACGTAAGGGATTGTTAAATTATAAGATTACTACAAAATGTTGAACATATGGATTCATTGATTCCACTGCTTGCACTCTGCAGGATTTTTCAAATTCTTAGTTCATGAATATGAATGGATAATGCTAGTTATATGTACAAGAATGCCAGTTTTCCCTGCTTTGTTTGTGTTATAAGATAAATGTAATAGCTCATGCCATATCTATAAGCTTAAGCTTTTAGATCAAATTGTTGTGGTGTTAACCTTAATATGATATTATAATAGGAGTTTAAGAATTCGAACCCTTGTGCACTTGTTATGACCTCATTAAAATTAAGTTGTCCACTTGACAGGCCTTTATCAAAGTCAAAGTCTCTGTCCACACACACAAAAGTAATTTGCTATTCAGCTCTTGCATCAACTAAATCTATCATATGGAATTTTTCAATAGACTTACCACCAGATAGAACACTACTTGATTGGACTACAAGAATGAAAATTGCTGCTGGTGCTGCAAAAGGCTTGGAATATTTGCATCACATGGCCAATCCCCCAGTCATTTACCGTAATCTTAAATCTTCGAACATCCTGCTTGGTGAAGGCTATCATCCTAAGTTATCTGATTTTGGTTTGGCCAAGTTAGGTCCTGTTGGGGATGAGACACCTATATTTACTAGAGTAATGGGAACATATGGATATTGTGCACCCGAATATGCAATGACAGGGCTGCTTACATTAAAGTGCGATGTCTATAGCTTTGGGGTAGTCCTGCTGGAGATAATCACTGGCAGAAAAGTCATTGACAATTCTAAAGCAGCTGGGGAGCGCAGTTTACTTGCATGGGTAAGTTATTCGAGGTCCTGGTTCCTTTATTTTATGGATGTGCATGTGTTGTTTGTGACATTAAACACTTACATTCACGCATGAAGGCACCTATAATCATCTCTTTGATGCTTTGGAATGTTATTCCATTAGTTGTTTGATTTTTTTTAACTGCAAGCAACATGCACATAACATGTGCAGGGTTGATTTTCAGGATATGTATGCAGAATGATATGCTTGTTACTAGTAACTTTTCAGCGTTACTGTCGATTTTATGCTTATATTTCTCCATCTTTACTTTATCTGACATTCATAAAAGTCCCTTCGCCATATTGTTCCATAGAATTTATTGAGCAATTTAATTTAATGACAGTATACGTAACCAACCATGCTGCTGGTTTACATGTCACCCGTATCATGCATGCATAATTATCCACAACTTCATGCATGCTAGTGGCTGTCATTTATCTTGATACTGCTGAAGAAGAAATATCATACCAACTTACCAAGCAGAGGAAACACGATCACTTTATCACTTTCGAAATTTTGTTGATAATTAACTACCGTAATTTGCATAATAGCTAAACTGTGTTAAGTCTTATGTGATGCTTCTCAACATGTCATATTTTCGATTCAAATCAGCTTTCACTTGTTAATAAGATGTAAGGAATACAAGGCCCACCATCCCTGCAAAAGAATATGATGCCAAAACATAGCTGTCCTTTCCACCTAACATAGACTTGTGAGAATTGCCTATTTATTCACTATAGGTTTGTGGGAAAGCTTGTTAATTACTTTGTTAATCGATTCAGTATCATATCCGCATTTTGTTGTACCTGTAAGAACTAGGCTACTTTAGCAAGCTTAAAAGGGCTTCAAAATGGAGGTAGTGGATTGTCATAACTACATGTATGCATGTAATATTTTGGTTTGTCCAGCCATGATGGATTACTTGTACTTCTGTAGGCACGGCCATTATTTAAAGATAGAGGTAAGTTTTCACAAATGGCTGACCCAGCGCTTCAAGGACAGTACCCAGAAGGAGGCTTGTACCAAGCTCTTGCTGTTGCTGCAATGTGTTTGCAGGAGCAGCCTAGCATGAGACCTGTAATAGCAGACGTTGTCACAACCCTAAATGATCTAGCTTCGCAAACATACGATCCAGATTCACAACCACAGTCCTCCTCATCCATCCCGAAGGCAAGTGGAATGTAGTGGAGGATTAATTAAGATGAAATGAAAAACAGATAATCAGATTGCTCGAGTGCAAGCTAATGTGTAATTTCTAAGCTCAAATGCAAACTAGAAAAATACTCGGTTGCAAATATTTTGTGGAGCAACAATATTTTTGTATTTTTTTATGTATTTTTTATGTTGCACTTCTAATACATATATATGAGTGTAATGCATGAGCAACAATTGCCACGCCAAATTAGTTATAACACCTATATCAATTAGATTTAGTAATATTCTTCTACTATGCTGTATTTTAATTGATAAATGGGCTACAGCTTTTTTAATAATGGCATGTGGCATGAGGCCTCTGTTTCATTTATTATGCATTTGTAGTCTTCAATCGGCCTAATCACTTCAGCAAGGGAGTCCACGTCAACTGGCCCTGCCTGGTTAAATCCTTTACCCCAGTCAGACAAATCCTCACTACCAGACCGTAACTTAAGTACTTCACTTCCAGCTTTACCCTTATCTCTCTCAACTTGATCTTTATTCTTCGTAAATCTTAATTGCCTCTTATTCAATTGTGTCTCGACCTTCAATTTAGTCACCCTCATTACAACAAGACACAGTTAGACAGTTGCAATTATGCCCATCTGTCAGCTTGATGGCCCACACCACTTCCATGAGAGCTGCAACTTGGAGATTTGGAGTATGTTTATGTATGGATCTTGAGAATCTGCTGAACAGGGATTGTTGTGATTAGTGGGTCCGAATGTGCTCGGATTTTGCTAATCCAGGTTGATGCCAAATTGCCAATGTCTCCACTGCTTCATCAGCATCTTATCTCTAGTATTCTTTGTCATGCATGACCTGTACTGGGTTTTGTATGTAAACATTCTTTACGGATCTCACTTTTCATAATACTGCTACAGCTAATGTGTTGCTAAAGATTCTTCATTTTTCATCAATTTTCTAGCTTTAATGGGGTTGGTAGGATAATCGTTAGGCTTCAATCGATAACTTATGCTGCTAAATGGATTATTTAGAAAGAGAGTGCACTTTTAGGAAGCAGAAAAAAGGACGTAATAGTTTCACTCGAGAACATGTGTGCATCTAAATTCGAATGTCTTTAAGAGACTTAGATAAGTCATCAAACATTATGAAGTAGTACAAATGATTCTTTTGCTGCCCCACCACCGAATAAAGGATTTAAGGGGGTAAATAACTCTGCAAAATTCAAAAACAAAATCAGCCTCATTTGATTCCATATGCTATAACCGGTTATACATTGCATAATCTTACACTAATTCTACAATAAAAAAATACAATAAAATAAAAACTATCTATTCCACAGAGTATGAAATAAATAAGGAATTCCATACTTTTCCTAAAAGAATTGCTATTTCTTATAAAAAAAAATCTATATTTTTTTCTAAAAATATCCTTGATTAGAAAATAAAAAAATTATTATTTCTTTTTAATTTTATTTTATTCCAGTAAATTAAATACAAAAGGTTAATGGATTACTAATGGCATGATGAGTAAAAGGACAAAATAAGGGGAAAAAAGATCATAATCAAAATTTGAAAAATGATTTCAAATGTTTATTTTATAAGGAATTTTGGCCATATAAGAAAATAAATCTCATCTATTACTATTTCATTTCCATCCATATTTATAGTATTTATTACCTCAAAAATAACTATAAGTATTTTAAATTAATCATATAGTTATAAAAAAATAAGTGGCACAAGATTATCCAGGTATAATTATTTGTTTTAATCCAATGTATTTTTAGCCAATTTTATTTGAGGGTCATCACATAAATGGCATATAACATCAAAATAAAAATCCTAGGGAAAAGGAATAAAATATTATTATTTTTAAAAATAATTACGAAAATGCCACTTTGATCAAAATAATCCCAAGTTTAAGCAAATTGGCCTCATATCTTGAAGAAACGAAATTGTTAGTGATTGACCTCGTCTCTTCAAGAAACAAGGCCAATGAGAAGGAACTACCTCGTCTCTTCAAGAGACGAGGTTAGTGCAGTAGATTATCCTCGTCTCTTCAAGAGACGAGTTTAGTGCAGTACACTATCCTCGTCTCTTCAAGAAACAAGAATCGTCACTTGAAGAGACGAGGATAGTGCAACCCACAATATCTCTTGTTTATTTCTCAAAAAATTAGTCTTTTTTAAATTGTTAATGAAACCTGTCAAGATCATATGTAAATAACTATATAAATCATTCGTTAACTATTATCAACCTTGGCTAAACAACTTCCAGACTACATAACCCAATCCATCCAAAAACAGCTCCAAACTCAATCCATCCAAACACAGCTCCAAACTCATTCCATCCAAACACAGCTCCGAACCCAATCTAGGCAAACACAAACATAATAATAAATGAATAGCCGATTGTTTCTTTGAATACATTAAATGTATAGGAAAAAATGATGTACAATAATCATAAAAGCTAAGAATCTATATACAACAAGCGTCATAGAAGGTAAGAATCTATAGACAATAATCTAAAAAAAAACTACTAATATCTACTATGCTGCTGCTGTCTGGCCCGCCTCCTTCGCCTCCATCCCACAAATGTCTAGGGGAATGGTGTACGCAGATGAGGGGTGTTGTGTAGAAGGATCAATCTATGTAAGCGTGCCCTCATCGTCTTCACCACCAGGGCTGTACTGACCAAATGGGACAGGGTCTGGTTCTACTTGTGTGAGTCCCTCCTCCATATCATGTAATGGTGACGGATGCCTCCTCTATGGAGCTAGGGGGATGAAACTCACTGTATGACGAGTCTGGCTTAGGAGTATCTCCCAGATAAGTGCAGGATGTAGATGATGGACCGGGCTCGTCATGAAGGAACTAGGAACAACCTAGCTAATCAAATCCTGGCACGTTAGACAGCTCAGGCTCATCTTGGATCTTTAACTGTTGGGCCTTGCCTTGCTACTGACCCCGTCCCCGCCCACGTCTCTCTCTATGTGGACATTGTCTCTATGTTGGCTGAGGCTGTGGGTCATCCTGTATTGGCGCTGGTGGTGGCGGTGGATCATTCAAATTCAGTCCCATGAGCTCATCCACTACACGAATGACATCTCATGCAGTAGCAGGAGTGTTCTCTGAAGGCATGTGAGGGACTCTATGAATAAAATCTGCCCGCAAGCAAAAACAAACATGTATATAAGTGAATGAAAAAACACATAGCACATTTTCATATACAGCTTATGTAGTCGGTAAGCTTACCATGAAGCATATAATAGCCCATGTACGACTGATCCAGCGCCTAGTGATCACATAAGACCGGTCAAAGTAATCATCAGATGTACCAGTAGACATATCTAACATCTGTACAATGTGATCACGCTTGCCATCCCACTCAGCTACCCACCTAGCGTGCTCCACCGTTCCACTCCAACTACCCTTGTATGTCAATCTCATGGACGGATCTCATGTCAATAAGCGGAGCTGGGATCCACTAGAAGCCACCAAACTGTCTAAGCACTATGTTTGGATAGTAGTGCTCAACAATATGGAAGCACACCAACGGGACTCGTGCACTCCAAATGTCACTGCCCATCTAGCAGTATGGAGGCAAAGAGTCCATGATATCAACGTAAGGCTCCCAGACGACCTGTTCAACAAAGAAAGTACTGTATAAATTAATTGAAGAATCTAAACCTTCAAAGTTAAAGAAAAAAAGACATTGAAAATCGTACTTAGCCATGGGTCTATCAATCCAAACATCATCGATACTCAATCAGTAAGTGGGTGGTTAAACGAGTAACATCAAAAGTCGCACCCCAATGGCTGGTGAATAGGCGTCTCGTTGTAACTGCAGTAATCTCTCGATGCACCGGCGCAATGTGGGGGAAGTGCTCCCAAGCCCATATTTGCAGGATAACTAAAGGTCCTGCAATGTCCCTGGTGTCAATATAGGAAGCCAAACATAGCTGCCTGTATAGCCATGCCAAACAGGCTACTTCCTACACGTACTGGCTGGCCCTCTCGAAGTCCTGAAGCAGCTGCAAGTTCATCCATAGTTGGACGACTTGTCCGCAACAATGGCACAATCCCGCCAAATCCATCCAAGCGATGCCCGTAACTACCTGTCCATCGATAGAAAGGCCAGTAAGGACTGCTGCATCTCTAACGTCACATATCACTCTCTCATGGTCATGTAGAAGGTATGGGTCTTCGGGCGCCAACTCTCTACTAAAGCTGTAATGAGGTGCAATCTAGCTGGATGAAAGGAATCTGAGCTGCCCCAATGAAACTTGATTGCAATAGGAATGGCGCTAGTCAATTGTCCAAATGTGCAGGTATGTCATCCTCGTGCCTCAGCCTTGCCTCCCTATGGCAGCAATGTAAAACAACATGCTCCTGCAGGAAAGTCATCAAACTTATAAGTAACAATCTTGTTATGTGGAAAGTAATTGGTTAAGGACAAAAGCTTACCTGCCCCTCCCAGGCTAGCTTCGATCTATGAACAGGCTACCCCAATAGTAAAGAGTCATCGCTAGGTCCTGGATCCATCTGTAATAGAGAAAGTAAGAACACTGTTACTGGAGAAAGTAATGACCTCAAACAAAATCGTAAAGTATGCTAGATAAGTACAGTCAAACAAAGCATACAAAGATTTACCACTACGACTCAACTGACCCGGTACTGTTCTACTAGCCGACCCTCTATTTGGATAACTGCGAATGTTATGCCCTCGCTGCCCACACAAATCACATGAGTAACCTCGTGGGCCCTCTCGAATATCCATCTCGTTCTGGTAATGCTTTTCCCTAGCCTATCCCTTCTCCTAATAAGACTTGGGATGGGGTGCCATTTGGCAATGTCTAAAAGAGTCCAATTAGCCTTATCGGCTGTAGGTATGAACGACCATACACACCCTAAGCTGGTTCTTCCACCTATACTAATGTCCCATTTGGGCAACATATTCCATGTGCAATGTTCCCATTACTGCCATTGCATGGGAGCATGAAATTCTGTATGTCTGCCACTTGTTATAGGTACATCTGTCTTCTTTCAACTCAACTTTTTGTATGTGGTTCCCCTTCTGACCATACATTGTTGGGCGCGGAGCAGTTACAACTTCAAATATCCGTTCTTAGTAGTCAAAACAGGTTACTCAATGGGCACTTGAGATGTTGTTCCATGGCTCAAACTTATTTGCAGCATATACTGTGAGCAACTTACCCATACTCATTAGCTCGCTTGCCTCCTGTCTTTGCTTATTAAATATTGAGTTGCAATTGTAGAATTTTTTTTCACTAATGCTGCCACAGGTAAGCACCAAGCATCTTTTATAACTGAATTGTAACTTTCAACCATGTTTGATGTACCTATCCCAAACCTCACGCCTCCATCGTAAGATAAAGTCCACATACATTGAGGCAACTCGCGAAAATATGGCGATGTCCAAGGACTGCTTTGTAGTGTTGCATTGAAGCAATCATGGAACTTTCTTCTCTGGGTTTAGTATGCGGCTCTCTTAACTATTTCCTTACATTCCTTACTTTTGGCCTTCAAGTCAAAGTTGCTAGCAACGTGTCAAATACACCACCACCAAAGCCATCCTCTAGGCCACACAATATTCTCACCTTCAACCGCACTCTTAATGCCGGCATGCCGATACGATATCAAGCATATGTTGAATCGATCCTTCATAATGTGTCCCAACACTTTTGCAAGGAACCAACTCTATGTGTCCGCACTCTCTTCATCGACTAGAGCATACGCTAGTGGAACTATATGATTTGCCCCATCAACTGCTACTACAATAAGCAGTTTGTGCTTGTACTTACCGTACATGAAGGTGCCATCAACTGTGATCACAAGTCTGCAAAGAATTAATAGATATAACTTAATTCACGGATATTAATGTTGTAAGTAAAATGAATCATGTATGAAAAACATACCTATAGTACTAGAATGCTTCAATGCAAGGACCAAAAGCCCAAAACAGTTTGTCTAGAATACGTGGCAGGTGGTATCTAAATCAATAGTTCTCCACTCAACTTTTGTTCCTGGATTAGCCTCCGTTATTGCATTAAATACATGTGGGAGCTCCACATATGAATCTTCCCAACTTCCATAGACCTGCTGAGTAGCTTTCCTCTTCGCCTCACGAACTCTCTTAATATACACATTGTACCCAAACTTCTTTAAAATGGTCAACTGGAGGTCCTTCGCCCTTACATCTAGAGAATTGTGGATCTCCAATATAATGTACCTAGATATGCTAGTGGAGTCCAATTGAGAGTGATCCTGTCCAGTTATTTCATCCAAGTAGGTGTGGGGTCCTTCATATTTAGTGATGTGAAACCACTCACCATGCTTCTTATAACTACCTATGAGTCTCCACTTACAACCTCTGTTGTAATGGTTCGATATGTGTCATATTTTAACTATCTATATTAGATGATCTTTAGTCTCAAACTGCATCCCAACCTTGAATTCTTTGCTAAAGCTCCAATTCCCGACACTCATTTCCTGCTCATCATCATACACGACATAACCACTACCAACTTCAACAGTAAAAAGGGGCACTGGTACCAAGCTCCCTACTGCATCAACGTCGGTGGGAGCAACAAAGTGACGCCAGTCATTTCTCCTTGGTGTACTTCTGAAAAAATATCTTGTTGGGGGAAAGCTTCGACATTATCATTTCTACCATTATCGTAGCCATCACTTGATTCACTTGTCATGGAGTCCAAAATGGCATCCGTATCGTGACCGCCTGTCAATTCCGGTGCACACATTTGAAAGTTACTGATAAGCAGCTGTTCGCTGCCTATTGTCTGAATTGGAGTAGAGTTAAAGTCTGCCAAGCCTTGGCTCCCAATATTTCCATGAATGCCCATTTCTCCTACAGGTGCCTGTGACAACTCATTTTCGAATATCTGGACATAAACGCCACTAACCCTTCAATGTACACCAACATCTCTTATGCAACATCATCATCGATCATTAAAATAATATCATAACGCCGCATCTTATCTCCAATAGCTACCTTATGATATAGCTTCACCCGATATGTACACCTATTTACCTTGAGTCTATTGCAAATAATGTCCAATATTTGCTCATATGTTGAGTTCCTACTAACACTGACCACAACAACTAGCTGCTTATCATAATCAAAACCATCATCGCCTTATACAATATTCTCATGAGCATACAATATAAACTTTGCCTTATCTATTTTCTGACCGACCCTGCCATCTCATAAAATATAGTTCTAATGCATGAAAGTTGCATCATCACTTATCAATTGCACTCTCATAATATTTAACATAACTCCTACTACTACTATATCGATCTTGATCTTATAAGAGTATATTTAACACTACATGTTAGATGGACCTATTTTATTAATTTAGCCCATATGCACTTATTTATTCTATTTTAATTTAACAAATAATCTAATTCAGCTATATTGGGATTAAATTATTTAAACCTATAGTTTATTAAGTCTAAATCATGCTCGGTTCAAACTAATCGATTTCGGTTCAGAATTTACTTAATATCGGTTCAGTGTATGTATCAACAACAAGACCGGTTCGCTATTTTATTTTACTTATTTTTTGTGCCACTCAAAAAAAAATTTACTTCAGAGAAAAACGCAATATACTAATCATCTCATACAGTTATACAATAATGCAATAACTAATCAAATATAAAAACCACATAATGTACTTAACAATTTAAATAAAAAAATACTCACGAGACCCAATATACAACAATACAACATCAAAAACGAAAAAAAATTAAGAGAAAAACGCAATACCAACTCGACTTCAACAGAATAATGTGGGTCTTCTTGCTTGAATCGCTCTTCCTCTCCACCAAATTAACACTTCTACAACACTTGGTGATCCAAATAATCCAATATATGGAGTCAATTGTGTGAAAAGCCGTTCGATTTTGTTGAATGAGAATTAGGGTTCCAATTTCATTTTTGGGGCTTTTTTTTTATTGCAACCAGACTGAGGAAGAAGAAGCTTGGCGTGGAATATATTGACACGGACCTCGTCCCTTGAGAAACGGGATCAATCACTAAGGACCCCGTCTCTTTAATAAATGAGGTATAATGTGGTAGTACCTCGTCTCTTGAAGAGACGAAGAGACGAGATCCTCCACTAGTGAGGACCTCGTTTCTTGAAGAGACGAGATCAATTACTAACTAGAGACGAGGTCAATTTATCTAAAACTGAAATTATTTTGATCCTAGTGGTATTTTCATAATTATTTTTAAAAACAATAATATTTTATTTCTTTTCCCAAAAATCCTAATGAGTAAAAATAAAAATATATACTCTTTGTTTAGGTTAAGGCATCTATTGTACTATTTTTCTTATTATGAAATGGGAAAAGAAAAAAATAAAATTAAATAAAAATAAAAAAATAAAATCTCAACAATAGCGGATTTGAAACCATAATTTCAAATGAATCATCGGATAATACATCCTATACCAAAAAAAAATAAAAAGAATAGAATCAATTTTTGTTTCAAAGTAAATAAGAGAAAAGAGAGTAGCCATACCAATGATTTGGGGGGTGGGGTGGAAGTAGTACCCGTCATATCATGGTATGAAATCCAATAAAGGGCGGAAAAAAAATCGAAAATAAATTCAAGAAAGGGCAAAAATTTGACGAAGACTTTTTGACCACCGAAGTCAACTGTCAAGGGACAGTTCCTCACCAAATATCCCGTTCCAACCCTGACGCTCATCATGAAAAAAGCCATTAAAATATCCCGTTCCCCATTGATTTGGGTTCTCCTCAATATCATCTTATCAAATAGTTTGAGTTACTTTGATCTTGAATTTGAATATGACTTTCAATTTTTTTACGTTCGACGTGGATGCCGATGATAATCTTCCCCATAATCTCCCCGGATATTATGAACCCTCATCATCGTCATCATCATTTTCAGAATCTTCTGCTGGTCAAGCATGTCCAGGTTGTATGGGAATGCTTTCTAGTACTTATCCTGCACCAAAGGATTCTGGTTCGGCTACTCATACTCAGACTCAGACTCGAACTCAAGCTCGATGGCGTCAACTCATGCCGGTTTTTGGTGTTCTACTAGTTTCATTATCTCATTATATTCAGAGAATGTTTGGATTGTTTTCTTTTCATATTTATCTATATCTAATTTGCATCTACATCTTATTGTATTCATAGGAATGCTTTCTAGTGCTTCTCCTGCACCTGAGGATTCTGGCTTGGTTACTCATGCTCAGAATCAGACTCAGACTCGAACTCGACGGCGGCAACTCATACCAGGTTTTTGTTGTTCCACTAGTTTCATTATCTCATTATATTCAGAGAATGTTTGGATTGTTTTCTTTTCATTTTTATCTATATTTAATTTGCATCTACATCTTATCTGTATTCATAGGAATGCTTTCTAGTGCTTCTCCTGCACTTGAGGATTCTGGCTTGGCTACTCACACTCAGAATCAGACTCAGACTCGAACAAGACGGCGGCAACTCATATCAGGTTTTTGTTGTTCCACTAGTTTCATTATCTCATTATATTTAGGGAATGTTTGAATTGTTTGATTTTTATATATTTATATCTATATCTAATTTGTATCTATATCTTATCTATATTTAGTTTGTTTTATCAGTTTATAGCAGATATTAGCCAACTCTGTATTGTTATCACTTCAATATTAGCCAAACCTGGAATATATAACCCTCTTGAAGCTGGTCAAAGATGCAATTTTTACTTGCACCTTTGGACACTCATATTCTGAATATTTATTTTGTACCTTATTTTCATATTTATTTCTAAAAATGGGGTGTTTTCGTACAAAGCCCGATCTCATCCTCCAAGTCAGGTATATATAATCCTAAACCAAGTCCAGTTTCATTGCTTTTATTTAGTTGGCTTCAGTGACTTTGCACGTCTGGGTTGATCCTAAAACTTGGGTGTTCTTGTTTTATTGTGTTTTAAGTGTATTGCATTGTAAGTTTAAAGTTTTGGTTTTTTGGTGGTTGATGTCATTAGACATCAGTAGTAAATCATGGGTCTTTATGGTTTTCATCTATCTGGTTTGTTTAAAGTTTGAACTTTTTAAAAGTGTTTGTATGCTAATAACAACTGTAATGCATTGTCATGTTAATTTGTGTGTTTTTTTTTTGTTGTGGAATTAGCACTTCATAGCTTGAAGATTCTTTCTCTTTTGAAAATTTATATAGAGAAAGTATGATTGTTGCTAGTTCGTTGCGTTATCGAGTTGGTATAATTCTTTTTGATTGGTTGGGTTGTTTTAAGATGATATGGTAGTAGTGGATTGATGTGAAAGATTTTCAAGTTCGAGTTGAATTGGAAAGAGTAATAGCTTTTTGGATGAATTGTGACATATGAGATTAGGAGTTATGTTGAATTCATTGTGCTGATATGCACATTGGTTTACTCGATTCGATGGCTCCTTGATTTATGCAATTCAAGCTCATTTTTCGCATCTTATTTTTCTCATTAGGTGATTGAATTATAGAAATTGGTGTGAAGTAATTACCGAAAATCTTACGCATAGCCCATGTTTGCATTTTCTAATAGGAATTTGCCAATCTTGTTCATGGTAACATATGACATTCACAATTGAATTTATTTTTTCCCCTGTTTATCATAACCAAAGTTGGTATATAAGGTAAAAAATTAAAAACATTATCCGCACTGTGGCTGGTCTGTATACAATAAAAAATTATAAATCTGGACAGTGCTTTGTTTATCTAAAATTTGTTTTCTGTTATTTGTCATAGCGAAATCGAAGGCAAAATCAGCCTTAGGTGCAGACAAGACCTCAAAAGAAAGAGTGTCTGATTCTATTACAGCTCAAACGTTTACATTTCATGAATTAGCTTTGGCAACAAGGAATTTCAGGGCAGACTATCTTGTTGGGGAGGGTGGATCTGGTCGAGTATATAAGGGGCGTTTAGAGAGTACAAATCAGTAAAAAAAAAATTCTCAGATTTACTGTTCCGTTATAGAAGTTATATATGTTGATTTCGCGTGATATTGTTAATAAAAGTGCTTTCATCTGAAAGATATCTTTTCAAATACATGTAAGTGTTCACTAGATTGATCACGAATTAAAATTTCAATCATTGTCATGTATGTACTGTGAGGTTAAAAAAACTAATTCTATTTTGCAAATGCCTGTGAGTTTAATGAGGTATACAGGATTTTTCAAGCTGGCAGTGGCCTTTACTATTATAGATTAGTATCCAGTTAACAGTTTAAAGACAACCACTGTTGTGCTAAATGATTGTTTCTTCCATTTACGAGTAGAATAAAGTACCAACATTAGGAAGAATACTGGATTACTTTCTTGAGAGGGGAAAAAGAGAAAAAAAAAAAAGAAAGAAAGATAAAGAGAGAATGCGTGTCGATGGTGAAAATGAAAGCTGGGTTGTTGTTTTCATAACTTGTTTAGTTTATATAAGCCAAATTTGGAAAACTATCAGTGGCAGATCCGTACAAGAAAAAGCTTTAACACTTCAATATATAAGAATTTGCAATATTGTGCTGAAACTCAGAAGCTAAAGGAATGTCATGAATCCTGAAAGACATTGTGCTTGGAATCGTAATCTCTTACGAATTTTGTCTATATTCTCTGCGGAAACACTTTCCTATATGCACATACTTATACAATTCCACTATTACTCCTGAGCTCTTTAGTCTTTTAACTAGTAACTGTTGAAACCAGTGTTTTTTAATCTCCTAGTGATACGAGAGCTCGGTTCATTGTATTTGCAGGTTGTTGCTATCAAGCACCTTGATTGTAATGGGCATCGAGGGAACAGAGAATTCCTAGTTGAAGTATTGATGTTAAGTCTGCTTCACCATCCTAACCTTGTCAATTTAATCGGTTATTGTGCTGATGGGGATCAAAGACTTCTTATGCATGAATACATGCCGTTAGGCTCTCTAGAATACCATCTTCATGGTAAGTTGCAAGTTTAAATTTTTTTATATTTTTATACTGCAATTAGAGAGGCTTTTTTATTTTTGGAAAAAACAGTTGATTAGAGAGCTTCTTCCTGAAATTACTTATGCCTTTTCTCTTATTAGGATTAGAGAGGCTTCTTTCATCTAATAAGGGAAAAGGCAGAAGTGATTTTCAAAGAGCTACTTAAATGTTATATGATTTACATGCTAGTATTTTTATTTCTTTGAAGTGTAGATTCCTTTTCTTTGAGGAAATTATTTGAAATCTAAGTCAAATTGATGCTTCATTTTCATTTTCTTGTCATGTTAGTTCATTTTGTTTTTGACACATTAGGTTCTTTAGAACATTTGACCCTTTCCTTTTTACACAAGTTATCTTTTTGTCTTGACTTTCCATGATAAAATTTTCACTGTCCGTAATAGAGTCTAGTTGCTTCATTTAACTGGTTTAAAGGTAGCCTACCTAAGTTCACAAACTACATGATTGTCTCTTTATGGGAACTCATAATTTTGGAGATAGATTAATAAATTGAACATCTTCCTTAAGTTTCATATTTAGGAGATGGATGAATTTGTGAATACCATCCACTACCCTGGAGCATGGCCGTGGTTTCCAAACCTTGCTAGAATGTTTCTAAGACATTACCTATGTAATTAGGTGACACAAAGGTCATTGTTATTATTAACAACACTCGACAAAATATTTTTCTTTAAGGTTAAAAGAATGTTCCTATGTACTTTTCCTTTAGTGTATGTAAGACCAGTGATATACTTTACTAAAGCATTCTAGTCCTGGAAAAAATAGGGCTCTTTGGTTTCACAAATTACCCACTTGAAATTGAGTATCCGCCACCCCCCCCCCCCCCCCCCAATAGGATTAGAAAATCCTGTATGTTACATATCTATATTATTGAGTTTAGGAAAAACTAGCATTTCTATAGTTTTCTATTCCACCACAATGAACCCAAACCAGCAAAGTGGACAAGGGGCCAAAAAAACAACAACAATTTTGGTCTGCCTTCTGTCCCCTAACAAAAGACGTAGAGACCTTCTCTCGTCAGCTATCCCCCTAAGTAACCTGAAATTCTAATCCTAATATTTATATAAATGCTACTCTAGGAAAGCTGATGATCATCATGTGGGAAAGAAAGTCACAAGTATTTTATATTAACTATGATCATGCACCTTTTTAACAATGAATTTGTAAAATGATAGCAATGCTTCGCTCATCTATTGCCTACAAACAGGTTAGATACTGAAGGCTAAACACCCTTAGTTTTCACGTGTCAAATTTGGTCTTTATGGTGTTTAACTATTCAATAACATTCCCAAAATTCAAAATCATACAGGTCAATGTTAGAAGTTTCAAACTATTGGCAAGGCATTGAAGTTGTATTATGTCTACCTAGCCTTCCGATGCACATAAATATGCAGATTCATATAAATTGTGCCATTGGTTATATCATATATCCAAGGTTGATTCCTACGCTAATGACTTAGCAAGTGAATATAACCTGTTATGTCATTAGGTCATTACCAAACATTAGATCAATTGTGAATATGCTTTTGTAATGCACACAAAACTTGAAGTTCCAAATTTTGAAACTTAAGGGATTGCTGAATGTGTTAGATTACTATAAAAATCTTGAATATATAGATTCATTGATTCCACTGCTTGCACTCTGCAAGATTTTTCAAATTCTTAATTCATGAATATGAATGGATAACTCTAGTTATATGTACAAGAATGCCAGCTTTCCCTGCTTTCTTATTATTATTTTTTTTCCCAAGTAAATTGCTATTCAGCTCTTGTGTTCAACTAAATCTATTATATGGAATTTATCACTAGACCTACCACCAGAAAGAAAACTACTTGATTGGACTACAAGAATGAAAATTGCTGCTGGTGTTGCAAAAGGCTTGGAATATTTGCATGACAAAGCCAATCCCCCCGTCATTTACCGTAATCTTAAATGTTCTCACATCCTGCTCGATGAAGGCTATCATCCCAAGTTATCTGATTTTGGTTTGGCCAAGTTTGGTCCTGTTGGGGATGAGTCACATGTATCTACTAGAGTAATGGGAACATATGGATATTGTGCACCCGAATATGCAATGACAGGGCAGCTTACAGTAAAGTGCGATGTCTTTAGCTTTGGGGTAGTCCTTTTGGAGATAATCACGGGCAGAAAAGCCATTGACAATTCTAAAATTGATGGGGGGCACAATTTAGTTGCATGGGTAAGTAATCTGAGGTCCTGGTTCCCTTATTTAATGAATGTTCATGTGTTGTTAGTAACATTTAGCACTTACATTCATGCATGAAGGCGCCGATATTCATCTCCTTGATGCTTTGAAATGTTATTCCATTAGTTGTTCGATTTTTTTACTGCATGCAACATGCACATAGCATGTGCAGGGTTGATTTTTAGGATCTATATGCAGAATGATATGCCTGTTACTAGTAACTTTTCAACATTACTATGGTTTTATGCTTGTATTCCTCCAATCCTTACTTTATCTGACATTCATAAAAGTCCTTTTGCCATATCGTTCCATAGGATTTATTGAGTAATAACCTAATGACATTTCATAGTTAAACTAAATCTATTATATGGAATTTTTCACTAGACCTACCGCCAGATAGAAAACTACTTGATTGGACTACAAGAATGAAAATTGCTGCTGGTGCTGCAAAAGGCTTGGAATATTTGCATGACAAAGCCAATCCCCCTGTCATTTACCGTGACCTTAAATGTTCAAACATCCTGCTTGGTGAAGGCTGTCACCCCAAGTTATCTGATTTTGGTTTGGCCTAGTTAGGTACTATTGGGGATAAGACACATGTCTCTACTAGAGTAATGGGAACATATGGATAATGTGCACCCAAATATGCAATGACAGGGCAGCTTACGTTAAAGTCCGATGTCTATAGCTTTGGGGTAGTCCTTCTGGAGATAATCACCGGCAGAAAAGCCATTGACAATTCTAAAGCAGCTGGGGAGCACAATTTAGTTGCATGTGTAAGTTATCTGAGGTTCTGGTTCCCTTATTTTATGAATGTGCGTGTGTTGTTCTTAATATTTAGCATGTACATTCATGCATGAAGGCACCGATATTCATCCCCTTGATGCTTTTAAATGTTATTTCATAAGTTGTTCCATATTATTTTTTATTTATTTATTTTTTTACTGCATGCAACATGCACAAACCAGGATCAATCTTCTGGGTCTGTATGACGGTTTTATGCTTGTATTCCTCCCATTTTTACCTTACCTGACATTCATAAATCCTTTTGCCATATTGTTCCCTAGAATTTATTAAGTAATTTAATTTAACAACGGCATACATAACCAACCATGCTGCTGGTTTACATGTCACTTGTAGCATGTGTGCATCTTTATGCACAACTTCATGGATGCTAGTGGCTGTCATTTATCTTGATATTGCTGAAGAAGAAATGGCATACCAAATGACCAAGCAGTGGAAACAGTTACTTTCTTACTTTCAAATTTTGTAGATAATCAACTGCCGTAATTTGCATAACAGTGATTTTAATGCTCCTCGGCTGAAATGTGTTAGAAAGTCTTATGTGATGCTCCTCAACATGTCATATTAACGACTCAAATCGGCTTTCACTTGTTAATAAGATGTGAGGAATACAAGGCCCACTATACCTGCAAAAGAATATGATGCCAAAACATAGCTGTCCTTTCCAACTGACATAGCAAGATCTTACTTCATTCCAGTCAGGGTTAACAACTTTTTACTTGAATCGAGAATTGCCTTTAATATTTATTGGCTTTAGGCTTGTGCGAAAGCTTGTTATTACTTTTGGTTTATCAGTTCAGTGTCCTATCCGCATCTTGTTGTACCTGTAAGAACTAGGCTACCTTAGCAAGCTCAAAAGAGCATCAGAATGGAGGTACTGGGGTGTCATAACCACATGTATGCATGTAATATGTTAGTTCGTCTAGCGATGATGGATTACTTGTACTTTTGCAGGCACTACCATTATTTAAAGATAGAAGAAAGTTTTCACAAATGGCTGACCCAGTACTTCAAGGACGGTACCCGGTAAGGGGCTTGTACCAAGCTCTCGCTGTTGCTGCAATGTGTTTGCAGGAGCAGCCTAGCATGAGACCTGTAATAGCAGACGTTGTCACAGCCCTAAATTATCTAGCTTTGCAAAATTACAATCCAGATTCACAGCCACAGTCCTCCTCATCCACCCCTAGGGCAAGAAGGGACTGGTGAACATAGACAGCTGCAATGATACCCACCCATCAGCTTGATAGCTGCCACACTTCCATGAGAGCTGCAACTTGGAGATTTGGAGTACGTTTATGTATGAATCTCAAGCATCTGCTCAACAGGGATTGTTGTGATTAGTGGCTCCGAATATGCTCGGATTTTTGCTAATCTAGCTTGATGCCGATGCCCCCACTGCTTCATCAGCATCCTATCTCCAGTATTCTTTGTCATTTCTATCTCCAGTGTTCTTTGTTATTTATAACTTGTACTGGGTTTTGTATGTAAACATTCTTTACGGACCTCATTTTCCATAATGTTGGTACAGCTAATGTGTCGATAAAGATTCTTCGTTTTTCATTAACTTTCTAGCTGTAATGGGGGCTGATAGGATAATCGTTGGGACTTCAATTGATAAATTATGCTGCAAAATGGATTTAAGTGGGTAAGTGAAATAAGTCTGCAAAATTCAAAAACAAAATCAGTCACATATATCAATAATTGCGAGTGTGGAAAGACCGCAGAGTGACTTGATTTTGCCTGCAAGTTCGGATCCGTTGTATATATAAAACCTGGACGCAATAAAGATAAACGTCAGTGTTATCTTGAAAAAGCTCAAGCGCTTCTAAGGACTTGCTGTCCCTACCACACTTATACGCAGCTGATCCTCGTACAAAACTAGTGGAAAAAGAACTTGATGAGTAAAGGGACAAAATAAGGGGAAAAAGAGATCATAATCAAAATTTGAAAAATGATTTCAAGAGCTTATTTTATATGGAATTTTGGCCATATAAAAAAATAAATCCTATCTTTCACTATTTCATTTCCATCCATATTTATCGTATTTATTACCTTAAAAATAAATATAAATAAATTAAATTAATGATATAGGTTCAAAAAATAAGTAGTACAAGATTATCCTGGTATAATTATTTGTTTTAATCCAATGTGTTTTTAGTTAATTTTATTTGATGGTCGTCTCATAAATTGCATAGAAAATTAAAATAAAAATTCTCATAAGTAAAAATAAAATATCTATATATATATATATATATATTTTAGGTTGAGGCATCAATTGTACTGTTTTTTTATTATGAAATGGGAAAAGAAAAATATACAAATAAAAAAAACTATCAAAAATCATAATTTAAATAAAAAATCTTAAGAATAGCGGATTTGAAACGATAATTTCAAATGAATGATCGGATAATACACCCGTGATGTGTATACTAAAAAAAAAAAAACAATAAAAATTTTTTTTGTTACAAAGTAAATAGGAGAAAAGAGAGAAAGAGTGGAGTAACTTTCGTATCATTGTATGAAATCCAATAAAGGCCGAAAAAAAAATCCAAAATAAATTTGAGAAAGGGCAGAAAAAAGTTGACGAAGGTTCATCTACGCGCAAGTCAACTCTCAGCGGACAGGTCCTTAACAATATTCCGTTCCAACCCTGAATCCTGATGCTCATCATGAAAAAAGCCATTAAAATATCCCGTTCCACATTGATTTGAGTTCTCCTCAATGTCATCTTATCAAATAGTTTTGAGTTTAGTTTGATCTTGAATATGAATTTGCCTATCAGTTTTTTTAAGTTCTACGGGGATGACGATGATAATCTTCCAGGATATTATCTCTCATCATCGTCATCATCATTTTCAGAATCCTCTGCTGGTCAGGCGTATCCAGATCGTATAGGAATGCTTTCTCGTGCTTCTCCTGCACCAAAGGTTTCTGGTTCGGCTACTCAGATTCAGAATCGAACTCAAACTCATACTCGACGGCCTCGACTCATATCAGGTTTATGGTGTTCCACTAGTTTCATTATCTCATTATATTTGGGGAATGTTTGGATATCTATATCTAATTTGCATCCGTACTCATCAGTAATTAGAGGAATGCTTTCTAGAGCTTCTCCTGCCCCAGAGGATTCTGATTCGGCTATGCAGACTCAAACTCTAACTCGACTGCCTCAACTCATACCAGGTTTCTGGGGTTCCACTAGTTTCATTATCTCATTATATTTACAAAATATTTGGATTGTTTGATTTTTATTTGTATTTATATTTAATTTACATTATTTTTATTTTGTTTGTTTGATTAGTCTATGGCAAATATTAGCCAAATCTGTGTTGTTATCACTTTAATATTGCTGTTTAGTCTGGTCAAAGACGCAATTTCTACAAGCGCCTTTTGACACATATATTGCGAATAAGTACCTTATTTTCGTATTTATTTCTGAAAACGGGGTATTTCGGTACAAAGCCCGATCTCATCCTCCAAGTCAGGTATACATGATCCTAAACAAAGTCGAGTTTCATTGCTTTTTTTTTTAGCAGGCTTCAGTGACTTTGCATGTCTGGGTTGATCCTAAAACTTGGGTGTTCTTGTTTTTCTGTGTTTCAAGTGTATTGCATTTTAAAATCAAAAGTTTTGGTCTTTTGGTTGTTGATGTCATTAGACATTATTAGTAAATCATTGGTCTTACGGTTTTCATTGATCTGGTTTGTTTAAAGTTTGAATTTTTTAAAAGTGTTTGTATGCTAATAACAATTGTAATGCATGGTCATGTTAATTTGTTTGGTCTTTGGTTGTGGAATTAACACTTCGTAGCTTGAAGATTCTTTCTTTTTCGAAAATTTATATACATAAGTGTGATTGTTGCTAATTCGTTGCATTGTCAAGTTGGTATAATTCTTTTTGACTGGTTGGGTTAATTTAAGATGACATGGTAGTAGTGGATTGATGAAAGATCATGAAGTTTGAGTTGAATTGGAAAGAGTAATAGCTTTTTGGATGAATTGTGACATATGAGATTGGGAGTTATGTTGAATTCATTATGCTGATGTGCACATTGGTTTATTCGATTCGATGGCTCTTTGATTTCTGCAATTCAAGCTTATTGTTCGCATCTTATTTTCCGCCTCGTTAGGTGATAGGATTATAGAAATTGGTGTGAAGTAATTACCGAAAATCTTACACGTAGCCCATGTTTGCATTTTCTAATAGGAATTTGTCAATCTTGTTCATGCCCTTGATAGATTGCAAATCTCAATAATATGGCATTCACAATTGAATTTATTTTTTTTCCCAATTTTCATAACCAAAGTTGGTATATATGGTAATAAATTAAAAACAGTACCCACATTGTGGCTAGTTTGTATACAATAAAATTATCAATCTGGACAGTGTTTATTTATCTTAAAGTTGTTTTCTGTTATTGTCATAGTGAAATCGAAGGCAAAATCAGATTTAGGTGCAGACAAGACTTCAAAAGACAGAGGATCTGATTCTGTTGTACCTCACGAGATTAAATTTCATGAACTAGCTTCTGCAACAAGGAATTTCAGGGCAGACTGTCTGCTTGGGGAGGGTGGATTCGGCCGAGTATATAAGGGGCATTTAGAGAGTACAAATCAGGTTATTAAAGTTCTCAGATTTGTTGTTCCGTTATATAAGTTATATATGTTGATTTCCTGCAATAGTGCTAATAAAAATGCTTTCATCTAAAAAAAAATTTTCCAAATGCATGCAAGTGTTCACTAGATTGATCACAGATTAAAGTTTCAATCATTGTTATGTATGTATGGTGAGGTTAAAAAAACTAATTCTATTTTTGCAAATGTCTGTGAGTTTAATGAGATATGCAGGTTTTTCAAGCTGGCAATGACCTTTACTATTATAGATTAGTGTCCAGTTAACAGTTTAAAGACAACCACTGTTGTGCCAAATGGTTGTTTCTTCCATTTACGAGTAGAATAAAGTGCCAGCATTAGTAAGAATGCAGGATTGCTTTCTTGAGAGGGGAAAAAAGAAAGAAAGTATGAGAGAATGCATGCCAATGGTGAAAATGAAAGCTGGGTTGTTGTTTTCATTACTTGTTAAGTTTATATTAGCCAAATCTGAAAACTATTAATGGCAGATCCATACATGAAAAAGCTTTAACACTTCAATACATAAGAGAATTTGTAATATCGTGTTACATTCAGAAGCTAAAGGAATGCATGATCCTGAAAAAACATTGTGCTTGAAATCGTAATTATTATGAATTATTGTTTGCTTTCTCTGTGGAAACACTTTCCTATATGCACATACTTATACAATTCCACTATTACTCCTGAGCTCTTTAGTCTTTTAGCTAGTAACTGTTGAAACCAATGTTTTTTTAATCTCCTAGTGATACCGAAAGCTCGGTTCATTGTATTTGCAGGCTGTTGCTATCAGGCAACTTGATCATAATGGAGGGAACAGAGAATTCCTAGTTGAAGTATTAATGTTGAGTGTGCTTCACCATCCTAACCTTGTAAATTTAATCGCTTATTGTGCTGATGGGATCAGAGCTTCTTGTCTATGAATACATGCCATTAGGCTCTTTGGAAGACCATCTTCATGGTAAGTTGCAAGTTTATTTTTTTTTTTTTTGTTGATATTTTTATACTTTTTTATTTTTGGAAAAAACAGTTGATTAGAGCGCTTCTTCTTGAAATTACATATTGCTTTTCTCTTATTAAGATTAGAGAGGCTTTTTTCATCTAACAAGGGAAAAGGCATAAGTGATTTCTTGGAGAGCTACTTAAATGTAATATGATTTACATGCTACTATTTTATTTCTTTGAAGTGTATTCCTTTTCTTTGAGGAAATTATTTGAAATCTAAGTCAAATTGATGCTTCATTTTCTTGTCATGTTAGTTCATTTTGTTTTTGATACACTAGGTTCCTTAGAGCATTTGATTCTTTCTTTTTACACAAGTTATCTTTTTTTGTCTTGACTTTCCATGATAAACTTTTCGCTGTCTGTAATAGAGCCCAGTTGCTTCATTTAACCGGTTTAAAGGTAACCTACCTAAGTTCACAAACTACATGGTTGTCTCTTTATGGGAACTCATAATTTTGGAGATAGATTAATAAATTGAGCAATTTCCTTAAGTTTCATGTTTAGGAGAAGGATGAATTTGTGAATACAATCTGCTACCCTAGACCACGCACCTATGTTTTCCAAACCTTGCTAGAATGTCTCTAGGACATTATCTATGTAATTAGGTGACACATAGGTCATTGTTATTATCGACACTTGACAAAATATTTTTTTTAAGGTAAAATGAATGTTCTTACGTACTTTTCCTTTAGTGATGTAGGACCAATGGTATACTTTACTAAAACATTCTAGTTTGGAAAAAATAGGGCTCTTTGGTTTCACGAATTACTTTCATCATATACGGCATTTCACTGAATTCCATATGTATTCATGAGATCGAGTATGAAATTATGTTTACTCACTTAAAATTGAGTATACATTCCCCCCTTTTCCTACAAGGATTGGAAATCTTGTATGTTACATATCTATATTATTGAGTCTAGGAAAAACCAACATTTCTATTGTTTTTTATTCCACCACAATGAACCCAAACCAATAGAGTCGAGATGGGGCCAAAACAACAACAACAACAACAAAAAAAAAAAAAAAAAAAAAACCTCATTTCAGTCTACCTTCTGTCCCCCACTAATAAAAGATGTAGAGGCCTTCTCTCGTCAGCTATACCCCCTAAGCAACTTGACATTCTAATCTTAATATTTATATAGATGCTACTCTGTGAAAGCTGATGATCATCATGTGGGAAAGAAAATCACTAGTAGTTTATATTAACTATGATTATGTGCCTTTTTAACCATGAACTTTTAAAATGATAGCAATGCATCGCTCATCTAGTGCCTTTAAAAAGGTCAGATGGTGAAGGCTAAACACCCTTAAATTTTTCTGTGTTAGTTTTTGTCTTTATGGTGTTTAACTATGCAATAACATTCTCAAAATTCAAAATTATACAGGTCATTGTTAGAAGTTTCAAACTATTAACAAGGCATTGAAGTTGTATTTTGTCAACCTAGCCTTCTGATGCACATAAATATGCAGATTCATATAAATTGCACCATTATTTATATCATGTATCTAAGGTTGATCCTACGCTAACAACATGGCAAGTGAATATAACCTGTTATGTCGTTAGGTCATTACCAAACATTAGATCAATTGTGAATATGATTTCATAATGCATAGAAAACTTTAAGTTCCAAATTTTGATGGGTTTGACACTAAATAAAAAAATTTTGAAACTTAAGGATTGCTAAATTATAAGATTACTACAAAAATGTTGAACATATGGATTCATTGATTCCACTGATTGCACTCTGCAGGATTTTTCAAATTCTTAGTTCATGAATATGAATGGATAATGCTAGTTACACGTACAAGAATGCCAGCTTTCCCTGCTTTATTTGTGTTATAAGATAAATGTAATAACTCACCCCATATCTATAAGCTTAAGCTTTATATTAAAATTATTGTGGCATTAACCTTAACATGGTATTGGAGTAGGAGGTCAAGAATTCAAACCTCTATGCACTCGTTTTGTCCATTTGACAGGCCTTTATCAAAATCAAAGTCCAGGCCCACAAGCGACGGAGAGTGTTATAAGATATATATAATGGCTCACGCCATATCTATAAGTTTAAACTTTTAATCAAGTAGTTGTGGTATTAACCTTAACAATATGTCCTTCCTACCATACCATACCCCTCCTCCCCCTCCCCCAAGTAATTTGTTATTCAGCTCTTGCATTCAACTAAATCTATCATATGGAATTTTTCACTAGATCTACCACCAGATAGAACACTACTTGATTGGACTACAAGAATGAAAATTGCTGCTGGTGCTGCAAAAGGCTTGGAATATTTGCATCACATGGCCAATCCCCCAGTCATTTACCGTAATCTTAAATCTTCAAACATCCTGCTTGGTGAAGGCTATCATCCCAAGTTATCTGATTTTGGTTTGGCCAAGTTAGGTCCTGTTGGGGATGAGATACATGTATCTACGAGAGTAATGGGAACATATGGATATATTGCACCTGAATATGCAATGACAGGGCAACTTACATCAAAGTGCGATGTCTATAACTTTGGGGTAGTCCTCCTGGAGATAATCACTGGCAGAAAAGTCATTGACAATTCTAAAGCAGCCGGGGAGCGCAGTTTAGTTGCATGGGTAAGTTATCTGAGGTCCTGGTTCCTTTATTTTATGGATGTGCACGTGTTGTTTGTGACATTTAGAACTTACATTCACGCACGAAGGCACCAATAATCATCTCCTTGATGCTTTGAAATGTTATTCCATTAGTTGTTCGATTTTTTACTGCAAGCAGCATGCACATAGCATGTGCAGGGTTGATTTTCAGGATCTATATGCAGAATGATATGCTTGTTACTAGTAACTTTTCAGCATTACAGTCAGTTTTATGCTTATATTCCTCCCATCTTTACTTTATATGACATTCATAAAAGTCCCTTTGTCATATTGTTCCATAGAATTTATTGAGCAATTTAATTTAACAACAGCATATGTAACCAACCATACTGCTGGTTTACATGTCACTTGTATAATGCATGCATTATTATTCTCAACTTCATGCATGCTAGTGGCTGTTGTTTATCTTGATATATTGCTAAAGAAGAGATGTCATCCCAACTTAACAAGCAGAGGAAACATGGTCACTTTCTCACTTTCAAAATTTTGTTGATAATTAACTACTGCTATTTGCATAATGGTGATTTTACTGCTCCTTGGCTAAACTGTGTTAGGTCTTATGTGATGCTCCTTGACATGTCATATTTCCGGTTCAAATCAGCTTTCACTTGTTAATAAGATGTAAGGAATACAAGGCCCATTATCCCTGCAGAAGAATATGATCCCAAAATATAGCTGTCCTTTCCACCTAACATAGACTTGTGAGAATTGCCTATTTATTCGCTATAGGTTTGTGGGAAAGCTTGTTAATTACTTTTGGTTAATCAATTCAGTATCCTATCCGCATTTTGTTGTACCTGTAAGAATTGGGCTGCCTTAGCAAGCTTAAAAAGGGCATCAAAATGGAGGTAGTGGATTGTCATAACTGCATGTATGCATGTAATATGTTGGTTCGTCTAGCCATGATGGATTACTTGTACTTTTGCAGGCACTACCATTATTTAAAGATAGAAGAAAGATTCCACAAATGGCTGACCCAGTACTTCAAGGACGGTACCCGGTAAGGGGCTTGTACCAAGCTCTTGCTGTTGCTTCAATGTGTTTGCAGGAGCAGCCAAGCGGGAGACCTGATATGGCAGACGTCTTCACAGCCTTAAATTATTTAGCTTCGCAAAAATATGATCCAAATTCACAACCACAGTCCTCCTCATCCACCCCAAGGGCAAGTGGAAGGTAGTGAGGGATTAATTAAGATGAAATGAAAAACAAATAATCAAATTACCTGAATGCAAGCTAATATGTAATTTCTAAGCTCGAATGCAAGCTAGAAAATACTCGGATGCAAGTATTTTGGGGAGCAACAATGCTTTCGTATTTTTTTTTTTTTTATGTATTTCTGATGTTGCACTTCTAATACATATATAGTGTGTGTGTAATAAGCTCCCAACACAAATGTGGCATGTCCAACAATTGCCACGCTAGATTTAGTAATATTCTTCTACTGCTGTGTTTTTAATTGATAATGGGCTATTAATGGCCTATATATGAGGTCTCTGTTTCCTTTATTATGCATTTGTGGTCTTCACTCGGCCCAATTACTTCAACAAGGGAGTCCACTTCAACTGCCTCGCCTAGTTAATTCCTTTGCCACAGTTAGAGACAGTAACTCAAGTACTTCACTTCCAGCTTTACCTTATCTCTCTCAACTTCATCTTCATTCTTCGTAAACCTTAACTGCCTCTTATTCAATTTGTCTCGACCTTCAATTGAGTCACCCCGTTACAGCAAGACATGGTTAGACAGTTGCAATTATACCCACTATCAGCTTGAGAGCCCACACCACTTCCTATCTGGTCAACTCGGATTTTGCTAATCCAGCTTGATGCCAATGCCCCCATTGCTTCATTAGCATTCCTATCTCCAGTATTCTTTGTCATGTATAACTTGTACTGGGTTTTGTATGTAAACATTCTTTACGGATCTCACTCTCCATAATGCTGGTACAACTAATGTATCGATAAAGATTCTTCGTTTTTCATCAATTTTCTGGCTTTAATGGGGCTGATAGGATAATCGTTGGGCTTCAATCGATAACTTATGCTGCTAAATGAATTACCTAGAAAGGGAGTGCACTTTTAGGAAGCAGAATAAAGTACGTGATAATTTCACTCGAGAACAGGTATGCGTCTAAATTCGAATGTCTTTAAGAGACTTGGAAAAGTCATCAAACATTATGAGGTGCTGCTTTTTTCCTTTTTCCCTCTTTTCTTATTTTTCGGCACAATTGAAGAAAGGATTTAAGTGGCTAAATAACTCTGCAAAATTCAAAAACAAAATCAATCGCATATATTTGCGACTCTGGTAAGAACACAGAACGACTTGATTAGGCCTGTAAGTTTGGATCACCTAGACATATATAA
The DNA here is from genome assembly GCA_024138025.1 of Combretum micranthum. Classification (NCBI taxonomy): domain Eukaryota; kingdom Viridiplantae; phylum Streptophyta; class Magnoliopsida; order Myrtales; family Combretaceae; genus Combretum; species Combretum micranthum. The sequence goes on from JAMXBD010004369.1 coordinate 61,349, forward strand.
AACCGGTGCAACAAAGAAGAGCGTCGGTGTTATCTTGAAAAAGCTCAAGTGCTTTTAATGTCCTCCTGTCTCTACCAAACTTATTCGCAGTTGATCCTCGTACAAACAAGTAAAAAAATTTTTTGGCCGGCCCAGCCTTTGAGCACGAGTTGCAGCTATATCCCACAAAATCATGGATTCATGCATTTGCCATTATCTAGATTATTATTGCTTTTGGTAGGTGAAAATGCCCATGCATTTAACCATAATGCCATAATAGTACTCCCTCCTATAGGAGTTGCCAAAATCTGAATAGTGAATACAATGGCATACAATTGTAATATTCCCCATTGAATACGATGCAACTCTCAAATGTAAAAAGGCTTTTTAATACAACGATTTGGAGTTCATTAAAGCTACGAGATCATGTTCATGCGAGTTCAATGCAAAGCTCTTCAGGAAATGTGGTCTGTTAGATAACAACTATACCAAGAACAAAGCCATAAAATGTAACACTCCAAGTAGTTCCAGTCGTACTAGAATGGCGACCTCTCATCGCTTCTCCACCAAAATTTTACTGTTAGTTTCAATGAGTCTTAATGATACGGTCTACTAGATAGACAAACAATGACATTGGGAATACGGAATTCGGAAAACTTGATGTGAACTTTTACAGAAAGTGCTAATGAAGAAGCTCAAGAGACTTCTATCCACATTGGTTTTTCCCATATAATAAATGGGGGCAGTTCATACATCCGAGGACAACGAGTCTTTCAGCCTCAATTGATGCCTTATGCTATAACCGGTTATACATTGCATAATCTTACACTAATTCTACAATAGAAAAATACAATTAAATAAAAATTGTCTATTCCACAGAATATGAAATAAATAAGGAATTCCATACTTTTCCTAAAAGAATTGCTATTTCTTATAAAAAAAATCTATATTTTTTTTCTAAAAATATCCTTGATTAGAAAATAAAAAAATTGTTATTTCTTTTTAATTTTATTTTATTCCAGTAAATTAAATACAAAAGGTTAATGGATTACTAATGGCATGATGAGTAAAAGGACAAAATAAGGGAAAAAAGATCAAATCAAAATTTGAAAAATGATTTCAAATGTTTATTTTAAAAGGAATTTTGGCCATATAAGAAAATAAATCTCATCTTTTACTATTTCATTTCCATCCATATATAGTATTTATTACCTCAAAAATAACTATAAGTATTTTAAATTAATGATATAGTTATAAAAAAATAAGTGGCACAAGATTATCCAGGTATAATTATTTGTTTTAATCCAATGTATTTTTAGCCAATTTTATTTGAGGCTCATCACATAAATGGCATATAACATCAAAATAAAAATCCTAGGGAAAAGGAATAAAATATTATTATTTTTAAAAATAATTACAAAAATGCCACTTTGATCAAAATAATCCCAATTTTAAGCAAATTGATCTCATATCTTGAAGAAACGAAATGGTTAGTGATTGACCTCGTCTCTTCAAGAAACGAGGTCAATGAGAAGGAGCTACCTCTTCTCTTGAAGAGACGAGGTTAGTGCAGTAAATTATCCTCGTCTCTTCAAGAGACGAGTTTAGTGCATCATCGTCTCTTCAAGAAACAAGAATCGTCTCTTGAAGAGACGAGGATAGTGCAACCCACAACATCTCTTGTTTATCTCTCGAAAAATTAGTCTTTTTTAAATTGTTAATGAAACTTGTCAAGATCATATGTAAATAACTATATAAATCATTCGTTAACTATTATCAACCTTGGCTAAACAACTTCCAGACTACATAATCCAATCCATCCAAAAACAGCTCCAAACTCAATCCATCCAAACACAGCTCCGAACCCAATATAGGCAAACACAAACATAATAATAAATGAATAGCCGATTGTTTCTTTGAATACATCAAATGTACAGGAAAAAATGATGTACAATAATCATAAAAGCTAAGAATCTATATACAACAAGCGTCATAGAAGGTAAGAATCTATAGACAATAATCTAAAAAAGAAAAAATCTACTAATATCTACTAATGCTGCTGCTGTCTGGCCCGCCTCCCTCGCCTCCATCCCACAAATGTCTAGGGGAATGGTGTACACAGATGAGGGGTGCTGTGTAGAAGGATCAATCTGTGTAAGCGTGCCCTCATCATCTTCACCACTAGGGCTGTACTGACCAAATGGGATAGGGTCTAGTTCTACTGTGTGAGTCCCTCCTCCATATCATGTGATAGTGATGGACGCCTCTTCTATGGAGCTAGGGGGTATGAAACTCACTATATGACGAGTCTGACTTAGGAGTGTCTCCCAAATAAGTGCAAGATGTAGATGATGGACCAGACTCGTCATGAAGGAACTAGGAACAACCTAGCTAATCAAATCCTAGCATGTCAGACAGCTCAGGCTCATCTTGGATCTCTAACTGTTGGGCCTTGCCTTGCTCCTAACCCCATCCCCGCCCACGTCTCTCTCTATGTGGACATTGTCTCTATGTTGGTTGAGGCTGTGGGTCATCCTGTATTGGTGCTGGTGGTGGCGATGGATCATTCAAATTCAGTCCCATGAACTCATCCACTACATAAATGACATCTCGTGCAGCGGCAGGAGTGTTCTCTGGAGGCATGTGAGGGACTCTATAAATAAAATCTGCCCGCAAGCAAGAACAAACATGTATATAAGTGAATGAAAAAACATACAGCACATTTTCATATATAGCTTATGTAGTCGGTAAGCTTACCATGAAGCATATAATAGCCCATGTACGACTGATCCAGCGCCTAGTGATCACATAAGACCGGTCAAAGTAATCATCAGATGTACCAGTAGACATATCTAGCATCTGTACAATGTGATCATGCCTGCCATCCCACTCAGTTACCCACTTGGCGTGCTCCGCCGTTCCACTTCGACTACCCTTGTATGTTAATCTCATGGACGGATCTCATGTTGATAAGCGGAGCTGGGATCCACTAGAAGCCACCAAACTATCTAAGCACTATGTTTGGATAGTAGTGCTCAACAATATGGAAGCACACCAATGGGACTCGTGCATGCCAAATGTCACTGCCCATCCAGCAATATGGAGGCAAGGAACCCATGATAACAACGTAAAGCTCCCAGACGACCTGTTCAACAAAGAAAGTACTGTATAAATTAATGGAAGAATATAAACCTTGAAAGTTAAAGAAAATAAGACATTGAAAATCGTACTTAGCCATGGGTATATCGATCCAAACATCACCGATACTCAATCAGTAAGTGGGTGGTTAAACGAGTAACATCAAAAGTTGCACCCCAATGGCTGGTGAATAGGCGTCTCGTTGTAACTGCAGTAATCTCTCGACGCACCGGTGCAATGTGAGGGAAGTGCTCCCAGGCCCATATTTGCAGGATAACTAAAGGTCCTGCAATGTCCCCGTGTCAATGTAGGAAGCCAAACATAGCTGCCTGTATAGCCATGCCAAACAGGTTACTTCCTACACGTACTGGCTGGCCCTCTCGAAGTCCTAAAGCAGCTGCAAGTTCATCCATAGTTGGACGACTTGTCTGCAACAATGAAACCTCCATCCCCCCCTCCCCCCCTAAAGCAGCATCAAGATGTATGCCCTGGCATGGCGTCTAATAGTTGCCTCATCAGCAAAATTTGGTAACACTCTGAAGTGGGTGTCCAGCTAGGACATCTTCAAACGACTACCATCCAAATGAGTCCCAACACTAGTGAAAGTCCTAACAAATCATGGCATAATCCCGCTAAATCCATCCAAGCGGTGTCCGTAACTGCCTGTTCATCAATAGAAAAGGCCAGTAAGGACTGCTACATCCTCTAACGTCACATATCACTCTCTCGTGGTCATGTAGAAGGTATGGGTCTTCGGGCGCCAACTCTCTACTAAAGCTGTAGTGAGGTGCCAATCTAGCTCGATGAAAGGAATCTGAGCTGCCCTAATGAAACCTGACTGCGATAGGAATGGCACTAGTCAATTGTCCAGATGTGCAGGTATGCCATCCTCCCGCCTCAGCCTCGCCTCCTTATGGCGGCAATGTAAAACAACATACTCCTGCAGGAAAGTCATCAAACTTACAAGTAACAATCTTGTTATGTGGAAAGTAATTGGTTAAGGAGAAAAGCTTACCTACCCCTCCCAGGCTAGCCTCGATCTATGAACAGGCTGCCCCAATAGTAAAGAGTCATCTCTAGGTCCTGGATCCATCTGTAATAGAGAAAGTAATGAACACCGTTACTGGAGAAAGTAATGACCTTAAACAAAATCGTAAAGTATGCTAGATAAGTACAGTCAAACAAAGCATACAAAGATTTACCTCTACGACTCAACTGACCCGGTACTGTTCTACTAGCCGACCCTCTATTTGGATAACTGCGAATGTTATGCCCTTGCTGCCCACACACATCACATGAATAACCTCGTGGGCCCTCTCGAATATCCATCTCGTTCTGGCAATGCTTTTCCCTAGGCCTATCCCTTCTCCTAATAAGACTTGGGATGGGGTGCCATTTGGCAATGTCTAAAAGAGTCTAATTAGCCTTATCGGCTATAGGTATGAACGACCATACACACCCTAAGCTGGTTCTTCCACCTATACTAATGTCCCATTTGGGCAACATATTCCATGTGCAATGTTCTCATTACTGCCATTGCATGGGAGCATGAAATTCTGTATGTCTGCCACTTGTTATAGGTACATCTGTTTACTTTCAACTCAACTTTTTGTATGTGGTTCCCCTTCTGACCATACATTGTTGGGCGCGGAGCAGTTACAACTTCAAATATCCGTTCTTAGTAGTCAAAACAGGTTACTCCATGGGCACTTGAGATGTTGTTCCATCTCGCAAACTTGTTTACAGCATATACTGTGAGCAACTTACCCATACTCATTACCTCGCTTGCCTCCTGTCTTTGCTTATTAAATATTGAGTTGCAATTGTAGAATTTTTTTTCACTAATGCTGCCATAGGTAAGCATCGAGCATCTTTTATAACTAAATTGTAACTTTCAGCCATGTTTGATGTACCTATCCTAAACCTCATGCCTCCATCGTAAGATAAAGTCCACATACATTGAGGCAACTCGCGAAAATATGGCGATGTCCAAGGACTGCTTTGTAATGTTGCATTGAAGCAATCATGGAACTTTCTTCTCTGGTTTAGTATGCCTCTCTTAACTGTTTCCTTACATTCCTTACTTTTGGCCTTCAAGTCAAAGTTGCTAGCAACGTGTCAAATACACCACTACCAAAGCCATCCTCTAGCCACACAATATTCTCACCTTCAACCGCACTCTTAATGCCGGCATGCCGATACGATATCAAGCATATTTGTTGAATCGATAAGCGGAGTTGCCAAATCTGAATAGTGAATACAATGCATACAATTTAATATTCCC
>JAMXBD010004370.1:0-66741 GCA_024138025.1 Combretum micranthum
ATAAAATGTTTAATGACGAAAATGGTATCTGAATTTTCGAAAAAGGATTAAGTGGGTATTTGGAATTTGGTTTTGAATAATTTGGTATTTGATCAAACTTGAAATGTGGTATTGACAATTTTGGTATCTTGATAAAGATTTTGCTAACTTTTTTTAATCCCCCATCAAATGAAAAAGTTCACGAAAAATTTATTCGAGTACTAAAATTATCAAGATCAATCTTTAGGTATAAAAAAAGTCAATAAAAATTTTGTTTAGTTACTAAATTATTCAAAACCAAACTTCTGTTATATTTGCAAGGGGTTAGGTACTATTTTCGTCATTGTCCCTAAAAGAAGATAGAAAAAAAAAGAAGAAAATGGTGATTACTTTGGGTCAAATCGATTTCGGCTTGAGAACAAAGAAACTGGCTTTAATTTTGAGTTGCAAAATAAATCCCCATTAAGCTTCCACACATGCCATGTAAAACTGAACTGAGTATTAGCTGACTTCTACCCTTAAATTGAAGTGTAGAAGGCATTGACCTATTCATATCTATTGATTGTGAAAATAATGTTTAGCTCATTTCGTACATTTATATGGCACAGATCCAAGAGATCCCAAAACAGCAAACAAGGAAAAGCAAGGAAGCAAAAGGGGTAGCTTTGCATGCCAAATTCGGGATCATGGTATTCAAGGAAATCTTTGGATTTTGCACATTGTAAAGTGTGGCATCTTATGGCTGAAGTCAGTCAATTTGTTCATTCATTAACTTCCTTGAAGTGAAGAGTAAAGATTAGGTTTGAAAAGAATTTCAATGGATGTTATGTATGATCAATCACATCAAGGTGGAACATGATGAATAAAATAATGGTGATTTGTTCTACTTCATCTAAGATCTATTTCAGATTTACAAAATGTTTTGACCGTTTATCTAGCATTCCTTGTGGTTAGAGGGAATGAAAAATATATGGTTAATATTTATCATAAAACATAAAAAAGCTTCTTAATCATAGGGGTTGCTACAGTTTTTTTGATGGTTAGAGGATGTGCTGTATTGGAGGTGCACAATCAGAGATTTCCTAACATGCATTTGCCCTTTGCTAATTTGCATGCCTGCAGTAAAAATGGGACCTAAATTCTCTGAGACGTTCAAAGGAAAGCTGAGTTTAGGGGCAAAAATTATACAACGTGGTGGGAGGGAGAATATTTTTAAACAGATCTTTGGAATCAATGATGCAGAGAAGCTCCTAAAGGCCTCACAGTGCTATCTATCGACTACATCGGGTCCTTTAGTAGGACTGATCTTCATATCTACCGAAAAGATTGCATTCTGCAGTGAAAGATGGACTCTTTGAATGGTCAGAAGGTTAAAATCCCATACAAGGTAATGTTGGAGCACCAAACTTATGTTTTGATTTGATTAAGATTGCATTCGTGTAGGTGTGTTGTTCCTAGAATGTAGCTATAATGGAACATCGACTTGGTAGAGCAATTACATAGAAAAAGCATACATACAATGATTCCTTTATGCAGCAACATAAATCATAAAGGTTATCTTTGTTATTGTGGATTCAAAAGACTCAACTTCTATGTGCAAGTATCTGCTTCTGCAAAGACAAGTTTGTCTAAATGGAATTTTGAAACCTTGCCAACTATGTTTGCATAATCTGCGTGTTTGTTATAATGTATGCTCTGTTTGACTTGGGTCCTCACCCTCTACCTTCAAAACTTTCCAAAACCATCAAAGAATTTTAATATTTCTGTGAAGAAAATTGCGATAGTCACTGGATGTGTATGTGTGAACTGATTTTTGATGTATCATGCCGAATTGAAATAAATCATCATTGTCTAAGAAACATTTGTGCTAACAAGCAAATTATATGGGGTCATGGTCTTTAAGTTAAGCATTCCAATAGCTTAGAAATTTAGAATTTTATATTTAGTTTGGTACAAGGTGGTATTCATGTGAACTCACATGTATATCTGCTCGATATGCTTAACAACAGTACTAAAAAAAAAAAAAAAAAAGAAAAATCCAGTAATCTGGTTTATTGTTCATGTTTTCCTTTTCAGGTTTTGATACCAATAAGGAAGATAAAGGAAGCCAGCCAGAGTGAGAATATGGAGAAGCAGAACAGAAACACATACACATAATCACAATCGATGATTTTGAGCTTTGGTTCATGGAATTTCTAAGGTATGAGAAAGCATGGATGAATCTTGAAAAGGCCATTTCAATGGCTAAACATGTGTGAATAGTCATTTTTGTGGTGGCAACAAAGCAGAGAAAATCTGTCTTACTCAAATCTGTCCTAGAGAAGGTGATGTAACATAGATATTCATTTTTATGCCTAGTCATTGGCGTTTCAAGTTGTGCAATTTGGTGTAATGCGTGGGAAAAAATTTTCTCATGTTACCTTTTTGGTCAAGGGGTGAATCTATATATGTAAACCCCTTTAAAATAGTGTTTGATAGATGGAATTTCTTTATTTTTTCAATGTCCATGAAAAATAGACGGTCTTGTTTTGTTATGTTGTGCAATCCGATTTCATATTGTTTCTTTCAGAGCTTGATGGGATGTAAGATCAAGGATTAAAATGTGATAACTACATGAATTTCAATTCTTAGGATTTGGTTTTACTTTTCCACATCAGGTTCTGGGATTCCCTAATAATTGAGAGTCATGAAGCTGCACTCGTTAGTCTCATTCTGCACATTCACTAAACATTCGTTAAGGACAATGTAACTATGATTCATAAAACCGAGACCACATTGTACACGTATAGAGCATATGATATTCTGTAATTTCTTATATTGTGGTCAGATGAGCAGAAGGAGTGACAATAATCTAGACTTGGGTAATCGATAAGTGATTGTGATAATTTTAGTATGACAGAACAACTAATATTTCGTCTGGCTTTGTATAATGGGATGTACCAAAACTTTCTTTGGGAAAGACATGGTTTCATTGTCCAAGACAAAACAAGCAAACAATTTGAAACAGTAAAAAGAGCAAATATTTTCTTCTGTAATAATGTCTCAACTGTTTTATTGCACTACAGCATTTGTCAGTTGAGATGCTTATGTTTTAATTGAAGCCCATAAACAGGAAGAATAACTACATACAACTGTATGTTTTTATTATCATTGCAAATGAAGAAAACTAAAAGATGGGAGCATTATATCACCAACACAAGCCTTTTAAGCCTTCGTAAACATGACTTTGAAGGGCACATCACTCAAAGCCAAAGCTCTCTTCCCATCTATAATGTAAATCCTAATATCTCTACACAGAACCTTACAGTGATTACACACAGTAGGATATAACACCAGCTTGTAATCATCTTCATACTTCTCAATTTTAAACCAACTGCTTAAAGTTCGGCGTCCAGGATTTCCTGCAACACCATTGCTAGTAATGAAGTACTGTTTTGTTGTCTCATCGTAACTATCAAGCTTCCATATAGGGATTGTATGCATATCGAGCTAGCTGAAAACTGGATGTTCGTATCAGTCGATACTCGGACAATAGTGCCACTTTTGGTGACATTTACAGGAGAGAATGTCACAGGGAGGCCATTGGATACCTCAAGTTTTTCCTGGACAACATCGAAGGGACAGGTCCTGTTTCTGGTGGAAGCTAGGGTGAGACCACCACCCATGCCTCGGATGACCGGTAAGATGTAGTACTCAATTCCTGTTTTCAGCTTGGATTGTTAATGTCTGGTTTTGGTTTTGGTTTTGTATATTGTTTTGATATGTTTGGGCATGGTTCTATACTACTTATAGAATGTGTTCTTGTCAATCTTATTGATTAAAAAAATTGGATCTACATCTAGATTTGAAATTTGGTGATTTCTGCCAGAGTAGTGGGGGAGATAAGGTGGTTTGAATTGGAAAATATTAGGCAGCTAAAATTCAACCCTTTTCGGTCGATAAAACTGCTTGGTCCTTTTATTGTGCAAAAATGAACATATGTACATTCATATTCACACATGTCATGGGTTTCAACATGTTCAAGAGTATTTATTGATTGTTGGTTAACTAGATAGTCCTCCCATAAAAGTCTCAAATTACAGAAAGATCTCCAATTAAAAATATCTTATGCATTCATAATTATATAATTAATATATAATTATAAAAGAAGTCTTTAATATTTTTTTTGACTCAGAGTAATAGCGTTTTGTTTTATTTTCATGGTTAATATATCCGTTAGTACTTGCCAACTTAGGTAATAAATCAAATTTTAAAAATATTTATAATTATATATTAATATAAAAGATTGGCAAAGACCAAGTGTTTTTTTAAAGAAGATTTTTTTTTTATTGTCAAAATTTTCCAAAAAATATGAGCAGTGGCGCCATAATTTTCATGATTGTTTTATGATGAAGATGTTGTGCATTGTGGGCCGTGATTATGGATTTTATTCCTTTTCATAATAAAGGTGAATTTTATTCAAAAAAAGAATAATACTTAAATCAAATTAATCTATATAAAAAGATTCATAAATAAAGGGTTGAGAAAATGAAAACCCAATCAGATAAAACAGTACTCTCTTCAAAACTCAAATTTCCCTAGGTAGGGATAATAAATGTCCTGTACATGAATAAAACTTACCAATTGGCAAGTTGCCAAGTACAACAAATCCCATGGAATGAAATACATAATTTGAAATAAGGGAATGTCTATGGCAAAAATAAAATAAAATAAGGGGATGTCAATAAAAAGAAAGAAAAGAATTTTTGATGCATAGAATAAAAACAATTTAGGAAAATGTTATGGACTTGCTATCTTTTTAACAAGATTGATCATGTTAGCTATTTAACAACTTGGATTGATATCCAACCGTAATTATATCAGTGAAATACTTACTATCCGTTCATTTCGTTAAATGAATAAGATTGTAGTGAAATTGTTATTATTGAGAAATGGAAGAGAGTTATAATAGGATTTTTATTTATTAATTTTTTACTTGAATGGGTGTTTTGTAGAAAAAAAGCACAATTTCAATATTGAATTATCATCCATAGGTTTGAATAAATAATAATTATTGAATTTTTTTATAATAGAGATTTATTATGGAATCGCTATTATGATTAATTAAACACTATAATAGTTTTCATAAGGGATATGACTATAATAGAATTGCAATTACAATGAAATAAATGAGCAATTGTATGTCAATTACTATATTTTATTTTAATAATTAGATGATTGATATTTGTTTCTATGTTTGGAAGTGTTTTTGAAAGTTAGAATTGTGATTCCCTAAAATTAGTAATTTTGACTTCAAGAAATTTGATTCGGCCTTTTCGCAGTAACATTTAGGCTTTGTTAAGTATATTAACTTCAACTATCTTTGTAATCTTCCACATATTTATTATTCATATTTGCCTTACATCATAAATTTAAGGGAATATTTTACTAATACTAATGTATACACATTTTATTCTACTTTGTACATAATACAATCAAATATAATATAGAAATAAAATCAATGATTAGGTGTTTTATTACTTAATCCATTCAATTCTAGACCAGGTTTGCAAAGCAAGTGTTACATAAAATTTAGCCAAAATATATAAAAGCAAGTATGCATTATTAAAATTTCATTAATCATTTTCTTTAATTTTCTTTATTGGAAACAAACCTTTGAGATATTTAAAACATGGTGGACTTTGAATTTCTTCCATGTGGAAATTTTTTCTGGAGAAAAGAAAAAATAAAAAAAAGAAAAGAAAATAATAATTAAAAAAAAGAGACTTCAACTATCCCGTGATTCGTCCCTCGGGACAACGCGCTTTGGACCTTTTGGTTCCGACTTCCGACAGAAAGCAAGGTGTTTGATTAAAATAGCAAGTGGAAGAGCACGTGTAATATATATATATATATATATATATGATCTATAATTATCAATAGTTTTTTAACATGTGGATATATGAGTGATAATTATTTTAAAAATTATCCACTATATTATCCTTTTACTAGTATGTAACTGATAATTATATATCATATATATATCCATGTGAGTTGTAATACCTATTTATTATTTTCCCACCAAGGACGCACGTTATATCGTTAAATGATGAAGTTCTCTCCGCGGACCAATCAATAGCTTGACATCTTAGAAGAAGTTGCACGGTCAAAAGACGCGCATCACTTTTTTTTATCTTCTATATAGTCCATTTCCCTTCACAAATCGTTCTTGTAAGTACCTTGCTTTAACGTTATTTTCTGTTCGGTCAACAATATTTAAGGGAAAAAGAAAATAGATTTATTTAATATTTTACCACAATTAATATTTTATTAATGTACCTTCACAAAATATTATGAATATGGTTTAAGTACTCTTTCTTTAATTACACGAATGCATGTTACATGTTTTATATGATCATTTATAGTCTCTTTCATCTTTATATGAAAGGCTTTTTTTGTTTTGGGCGGTCTTTATATGAACGGTTGCTCCACATAAAAAAGAGCTGTAACCCTCCAAATTAAAAAAAAAAAAAAAAAAGAGTAGTAATATCTTATGCTAAGGATTATGTTATTTCATATTAAATGATACAAAGCTTGCAATCCAGTGTGCGAAGAGTCGAAATCCCTACCCAAGTAACGCCTTTTTGTAAAATACGCCTTTGGATACATAATTATAAGATAATGATTTTTACTGTGAAAAAGGTCCAAATGACAAAATGAATTATTAGAGTATTGATAATGAAGACAAATTGGGCTAAGGTCTTTTTTTGAATTGCCTAATTTTCATCTATATCGATATTTCATTTGCATCTAAATCTTATATGTATATGCTTGTTTCTAAATAAAAATATATATTTTTTTATATGTATATATTTCTTGATAAATAATTTAAATTGAAACGATAACGTATTGCAAGCACGTCAATAAACCAAATACAACCTTAATGGTTTGAACCAGATGGTTTAATTTAGCATCAAAGCAAACAAAAAATTTTAAAATAGTCTAGTATAGACTCTACGCATCAGCTGATTTTTATGGTTTGGGTTACGAACTAGACCACTCAAACTATGGTTGATTTAATCTTAATCCAATTGAATCACTTTAAAAAAAACACCTAATTACATTTTACCGTTCATATACACATAGGGGAGAACTTTGGTAATCAGAAAAGAACTATCAACATGCACTTTATAACAACGTGATGCAATGCAATATTTCAAGTAAAATTAATTTAACAAGTGATCTATAATCCTTAAATATACATATACATAAAAATTAAAAGAGTTATAAATACTAGCTCCCTTACAACAAACTCAACTTTTCAAATTTATTTTGTAAATTTATGAATAAATCGTCCACATTAAAGAATCGGTATATAAGATAATAAATTTAAGAACAATAAAATATAAAAGACTTTTTCGTTTACTTTCTAATTTTTTTAATGTGACACTAACCCTTAACGCTTAATACTGAAAGTCTATTACAAAACTCAAAATCTAGAGGTTTTTTATAATAGTCCACTACTCAATCTACTACTTCAGCCTAACCAAGTTACTCCACCTAATTTTTTATCATAAAACAAAATCTTCTATCATCTTTTCTTAATTTAACAATTAATAAAAAAAAATTTACTGATCAAGGTAAACAAACCCTAGCGCTCTCTCTCTCTTCATATTCACTCTACTAATACTAATATCACTATATGTTGTGATTTGCATGTGATAATGCAATTTCAAGTAGTGCAATCTCTTAAGTCTCAAGAGACTCGTGATTATGGGGCCAAAAGGATGGTTTTCCCCTTTGTTCTTTTCTCCTTGTTATATTGATGATATTTCAGTTATATTATTACATTTTTGTTACTATATCAACTTTTTAACAGTCAAAACTAGTACCACTAAATAATTACAGTTTAAACCACCATGCAATCTTAGTATTTTGCTAGAAATGTCCTATGCCTTGTATGTTTAGAGTGATGAGTTGCAATAGATGTCTCCGATCTTTAAAAACAACCTTCTCCTCAAGGTTGAACTGAGGAAAAAATTGTTGAAAACCATCATAGTCTTCCCATAGTGTCCTTTGGTAATAACCCCATTTATTGTATCAATATTTGACGTACCCTATGTCTTTGTTAAGTAATAGTCCTTGAACTAAGAATAGACAAGGGTTGTAAAATCAGATGATCACCTACATCTTGATAAGGTGTAAGGACCCTGAATTTTACCCCTATATTTGATATAGGAGATAACGGATCCCCAACCACATTAACCCCTAAGATTATATGTAAGGTTGCCTAAAGGGATAGTTTGAGTAATTGTTTATCTAATTCTATAAGATAATATACAACAAACAACATAGATATTAGCAGCGGAAATAACTCTACTTCTAGATAGCTACATATATACATATATACATATTACATCCAAAGGCTTTTTATAAGCCTTAATCAAAATTCTCAAAACACAACTCTACTAACACAATATTTACACCATCAACCAAAAATGAATCTCATCTAATCTATTACATTTATAGGGTCCATTGAGTCCATGGTCATCTCTAATCCTCCAACCCATCAAGAAAATCCTCGAAGTCAGTTCGTACCCCATACTCGTATAGAACTCATCGGGATCATCACCTGAAATAGATAAAATATGAGCCAAAGGCCCAGTACACAAGTAACGAATACAAATGCGAAGTGAATCACACATTCTTAGGCTAGATGCATTATGCAACAATTACTTATTCAATAATAAGTCTTTAATTAATAAGACAACAAGGGAGTATTCAAACTCCGGACAACAAGGTTCTAGTATTACGTCCGCCTCCCTGAGTGGTCCCTACTGTTCATACAGACTAGGCAGCCCCACCTTCCGGCGTAGCCCGTAATACTAGGGGTTCCTGAGTAACGCATCACGACGCTCAGGGGGTTGATATGAGCAGCTCGGATACTCATATCTCCTAAACCATTCTAACCGTTAACGAGAAAGAACCCTGCCCCCAATCTGAGCAGGGTGCCGCTCTCCGAACCAGATTCAACGGCAAACACGACAATCAACACATAAATAACAATAGTATTCTCTGATTTTTAGGTAGTTTAATCTTGATGCCTACCCTAGCAAAGAATCAAGCAAGTCACTGTGTACCTGATATAGCTCGAGAATTAACGGAGTCGACTGGGCGAGGATCTAACACTTTTAAATCAATAATAAATTCACACTTAGCTTAAACTCTAATTGATTAGCTCAAAATATAAATTCATCCAAGAAATCCAAATAAATTAATTCAAAATCAAAATAAAGCATTTAAGCACCCTATTATACCCTAGATCACTTAATAAATATATAATTACTCAAATAACAAACTTTGGAAAATTTTAGAAAAAGTTCTTAAAATTCAAAAGCACAGGGGATACGCCGGCACTCAACGCCGGCGGCGTTGAGCCGGTGTGCAATGTCCTGAAAATTCACACTGCCAACGCTGGCAGTGTTCAAGGGTACGCCGTCAGCCTTTGTTTCCTACGCCGGCGGCCTTTAGCCGGCGTTGAATCCAAAACCCAAAGTTTCAAAAACATCCAGAGAAGTCTAAGCCGTCCGCTTACTTATGTAGCGGGCAGCTTTGAAACATACGCCGGCGGCGTTGATTTCAAATAGCCAGCGTACAATAGGGATGAAAGAACGCCGGCTCACTGGTCAAGCGAAAGCCGGCGGCGTTCGGTCGGCCTTAAGAAATTTGGTTCTGTGGCCTTTCAACACCGCCTCTACGCCGGCGGCGTAGAAGCTTAAATTGCCGGCGTACATTCTGAAGAACAGACGCTGGCAAAACCTTAGCATAAAAGCCGGCGGCGTAACAGACGGCGTTAGGAAAATTGGTTCTGTGGGCTTTCTACACGCCTCTACGCCGGCGGCGTAGAATCCCCAGATGCCGGCGTACGCTCAAAATCTAGCCTATACGAAAATGGTTTTTGAAATCCCCTGTTTTTATACATTTTGATCAAGTCTCAAAACTTTTCCAAACTTAGTCCAAACTTTCTAAAGCTTGTTATATGATTCAAATACTATCCTAACAACATGAATTCCACCTCTAATCATCAAATCACCAATCATACTTCAAATTCACATATCAACTACTCATTCTTCAATTTTTCTATAATACTCAATCCCACACTTCCACATTCCTATGAGATGCAAACTACCACTTCATTAATCACATAATCCCATTCACACTATCATTCATGCACCAACTCAATCTCATACCAAACATCATCTCAAAATCCTATCTACCCTAACATTTATAAACAACACATTATAGGATATAAATTAAAAGACAAAGATTGCATTAAACTCACATGAGTGAATCTTGGCTTGGAATGTTATTCAAATCCTTAAGCTTGTAGTAAGCCTTGGCTTAGGGTTTAAAATTTTGGATTGAGAAAAGAAAGAAAGAAAGAAAGATAGAAAGAAAGAAGATGAAATTCGTATGGAAATTTGAGGCTGCCAAAAGGAGATCTTAATTTGTCCAAATTAAAGTCAAATGTCATCCAAATCTCACCATTAGGGGTATATTTGTCCTAGGTTTAATTTAGGCAAATTTCAAATGCATTTGAGTCAAATTTGAGCTCAAAAAGTGGGTCTACTTTAGCCAAAAATTCTGTCATGTTTTAAGCAAATTCAAAAGCAATTTAATTAAATTCTAAACATAACATATGCATATTAATTTGAATAAAAACACACACATTCATTAAGCTATTCACACATTTATGAATATCAAACAATAATATTAATTTCATAATACTAATCATATATAAAATAACACATTCCTTAATTATATTACTAAACATACACACATATATATATATCATCCAAATATCATACTAGCATGCAATATAAGGAAGTCATGGCTATTTCATTCTCTCCTCCTTCAAAAAGTTTCGTCCTCGAAACTTAGCTTACCTTAACGCTATTCAAATAACTCGGGGTATTTCTCTTCATTTCGTTCTCGGGCTCCATGTCGCTTCCCTCTCGGTTTGTCCCGTCCACAAAACCTTCACATAAGGGATTACTTTTCTCCTCAACACTTTATCAATCCTATCCAAAACTTTGATCGGTTTCTCCACCGTGTTCAAATTTGGTTGAATCTCCGGTTGATGTGTAGAAAGAATAGTTTCGGAATCCGATATGCACTTTCGAAGTTGTGACACATGGAATACATCATGCACTTCCGACAAATTTGGTGGTAGAGCTAATCGATAAGCCAATGGTCCAATTCTTTCTAGAATCTCATACGGACCAATGTACCTTGGGTTCAATTTACTCTAACTCCAAATCTAATAATCCCTTTTGTTGGTGAAATTCTAAGAAACACATGATCACCCACTTCAAACTCCAATGGTCTTCTCCTCATGTCGGCATAGCTTTTATACCGATCTTGAGCCGTTTTCATCCTTTGCTTAACCACTTGAATTTTATCCAATGCTTGTTGCACTAATTCTGGGCCCAAAATAACTCTTTCCCCAATTTCATCCCAATGTATTGGAGATCTGCATTTTCTACCATAGAGCGCTTCATAGGGTGCCATTTGAATTGTTACTTGAAAACTGTTGTTGTAAGCAAATTCAACAAGTGGCAAGTAAGTATCCCACTTATTGCCAAAATCTAGTGTACATGCTCTAAGCATATCTTCTAGGATTTGAATCGTTCTTTCGATTGCCCGTCTGTCTGCGGATGAAATGCAGTACTAAACTGTAGTTGAGTACCTAAAGCGGCATGTAGACTTTTCCAAAATCGGCTAACAAAGCGGGAATCTCGATCAGAAGTAATTGTCTTCGGAATCCCATGTAATCTCACTATTTCTTTGATATAGGTATGTGCCATCCTTTCCAAAGAATCTCCAACCCTCAAAGGTATGAAATGAGCCGATTTTGTTAATCTATCCACGATTACCCAAATAACTTCATGCCTCGCAATAGTCTTGGGTAAAGCTGATATGAAATCCATGGTAATATCATCCCATTTCCATTCAGGTATGGATAAAGGTCGAAGCTCTCCTCCGGGTCGTTGATGCTCAATTTTTATTTGTTGACAAGTCAAACACTTGGATACATAATGAGCAATATCTCTCTTTAAACCTTCCACCATAAATTTTTCTTCAAGTCTCTATACATTTTGGTGGTTCCCGGGTGGATCGAATATGAAGACGAATGAGCTTCCTTCAAGATTTCTTCTCTCAGCTCATATGGTACAAAAAGTCGATTCCCATATCTAATAACTTCATCTTCACCAATTCTCAACTCTTTTTCTCCCTTCTTCAATGGCTAACTTTATTCTTTTAACTTCATCATCTTGCTTTTGGACTTGTTTAATCCTTTCCAAAATTGTCGGTTGCAAGGATAATTGAGCCAATATCACATCAACTTGCTCCAATGTAACCTCAAGTTCTAATTTCATGAAATCCATGAATTCCTTTTTGGCTAGAGATCATAATCACATCATCCATTTGCTTCTTCCTACTGAGTGCATCTGCTACTACATTAGCTTTCCCTGGGTGATAAAGTATTTCCACATCATAATCCTTAATCAACTCAAGCCATCTTCTTTGCCTCATATTAAGTTCTTTCTGGGTGAATATGTATTTCAAACTCTTGTGATCCGTATAGATCTTACATTTCTCTCCAAACAAATAATGTCTCCAAAGCTTCAATGCGAGAACCACTGCTGCCAATTCAAGATCATGCACCGGATAATTCTTCTCATGGGGTTTTAGCTGCCTTGATGCATAAGCTATAACTTTTCCATCCTGCATGAGAACACAACCGAGTCCTTGGATAGATGCATCACTGAAGACTTCAAATTCCTTTCCACTCACAGGCAATGCTAAAATAGGAGCCGATACCAATCTTTCTTTCAACTCTTTAAAACTCCTCTCACAATTGTCATCCCACACATACTTGGTATTCTTCCGGGTTAACTTGGTTATTGGAGACGCCAGTTTAGAAAATCCTTCAACAAATCTTCGGTAGTATCCAGCTAATCCAAGAAAACTTCTAATTTCACTCACATTAGTAGGCCTTGCCCATTTCAAAATGGATTCAATCTTCATTGGATCAACCGAAATACCTTCCTTTGATATAATATGTCCCAGAAAAGATATTTCTTCCAACCAAAACTGACACTTGTTAAATTTCGCATAAAGTTTCTTCTCTCGGAGTTTTCGTAACACAAGTCTCAAATGCTCCCGATGTTCCTCCTTGTTCCGAGAATATATCAGAATATCATCAATGAATACTATGACAAATGAATCCAGATAATCCTTAAAGACTCTATTCATCAAATCCATGAATGCGGCTGGAGCATTGGTTAACCCAAAAGGCATTACCAAAAACTCGAAGTGTCCATACCGAGTCCGGAAAGCCGTCTTCTGAATATCTTGCGATTTGATCTTGAGTTGATAATATCCTGATCTCAGGTCAATCTTAGAGAACACTGTAGCTCCCTTTAACTGATCAAACAAATCATCGATCCTAGGTAAAGGGTATTTGTTCTTGATAGTAACTCGGTTCAATTCCCGGTAATCGATACACATACGTAAACTTTCATCTTTCTTCTTGACAAACAGCACAGGAGCACCCCAGGGCGATATACTCGGTCTGATAAAGCCCAAGTCTTGCAACTCTTGTAATTGTAACTTCAATTCCTTCAATTCAGCTGGAGCCATCCTATATGGAGCTTTAGAGATAGGTACCGTTCCAGGCAAAACCTCAATCCCAAACTCTATCTCCCGATCCGGTGGTAACCCAGGTAACTTCTCAGGAAATACATCACAAACTCATTCACAATGGGTGTCATTTGGATATACTACTTCAATATTCATTGCTGCTACAACTGGTTTTTCCCACAGTTCCATAAACTTCATACTCCTAGGTCTCAACCTTTCCAATTTATGTGTAAAACTCCCATCAATCAAGCCAAAACTTAACTCCGCCTTACTACAATCAATCGTGACCTTATATTGATTTAGCCAATTCATTCCCAAAATCAGATAAAGGCAACACTATCATATCAATAGGCATGCTCACATTTGAAATCACAACATTTATACTTTTACACACACAAGGATGTCTATTTTCAATCACCAACGGAGTGGTCACACACATAACACGATCAATCAACAATTCGGAGGTAAGCTCACAATTATTCATAAAATTTTCAGAAATACAAGCATGAGTTGCTCCAGTATCAATTAACACATATGCATCCCTATTAGCAACACTCAGTATACCTGCCAAAGTGTCTACTGAGGGTGTGTCCTCAATCTGTTGCAAAGCAAAAACCTCGGATTTGTTTTTCCCTTCTCTACATCAATTCCACTCTTCGCATTAGGTCGGTCTTTGCAATTAGAAATGTGATGCCCTCTTTGCTTGCAATATGCACAAAAGACCGGTGGTAATTTCGGATTCTTGCACTCTCTAGATTTATGCCCAACTTGACCACATGAGAAACACGCATTGGGAATCCACTTGCAATCGGACAACTCATGAGGACCATAGCACCTAAAACATTTCTTCTCAAATGCAAGTGTAGGAGCTTTATATATCGGTTTTTTATCTCCTTGTCGTCCCACAAATGGCTTCTTTCCTTTACCAACACCCCGATAACTCTCATAGGATGAAGTAGGAGCGGGCCTCTTCCCTAGAAATGCAGCTCTCTTTGCTCTCCTAACTCTACTATCGTTCTGAATTTGCTCCATTAGCAAAGCTTTGGCCACCATATCCGATAAGGTATGCAACTCAAATTTCTTCACTTCACTTTGGATTTCTTCATTCAGTCCATTCTGAAATTTCTGAACTTTCATCCTCTCATCTCGGTAATCACCTCCCGCAAAACGCAACAGTCTACAGAATTCTCCATGATATTCATCTACAGTCTTACTCCCTTGTCTCAAGTTTAACCAATCGGTTATCATCCTCTCTCTCACTGAATTCGGAAAGTACTTGATGAAAAATATATCCTTGTGTCGAGCCTGGATTTTTCCACTATTATGGTTCATTTCTCCTAACCCGATTCACATTAAACCCGAACCCATTTAACATGAATCCTCGACTAGGGTTAAAAGAAATTTTTGAAAACTTTTTAGAGTCGCCACCCGATATAAATCGGGAAAAAAATAAAAGCTAGGATCAATGGGTCGGTTGATCCTAACTTAGCTACTAGTCTGCGAAAAAAATTGATTTAAAAAAAAAACAAACTTTTAAAACCAGATATCATGGATTCGGGGGCTAACCTATTAAAACCAAATGGTTACCACTTTTGGAATTTTAAATTTGTAATTTATCTTTTCATGCTCAAAAAACTCAAATAATATATTATAACAGAAATATTTACAAGTCAAATCATTCATTTTATTTTTTTTTACATGTTTTTCTTCATTTTTACTTTTTATTATTTTTTTAGAACATGAATAACAACAAACATATTTCTCTTTTTTTTTAAAAAAAAAACTTATATTTACAAAAAAAAAAACAAAACTTTTTTTATTTTTTATGTCGCCCCGCAGGTGCCTACGTACTCTCTAATCGAGATCAGACAAAACGTAGTTCTTTTAAAAGAACTTAATTTGTTGATCAATTTTAATTTTTGAACTCTTTTCACTTTAAGTTCATTAAATTTTCAAGTTTTTATAAAAAATCATTTTTTGATGATCCTATGATCTAATCAATTGATTTTTTTATTTTATGAAAACATATTTTTCTAAGCCCAAAAATCATTTTTTTTTAGAAATTTTGTTCTTTGGAAAATCCAATTTTATTATTTTATTTATTTTTATTTTTTTTTAAAAAAATCATCACATAAATTCACAATATATCCAGAATAGTTTACAATATATTAAAATTATTTTTCATGCATTAAATATGCATTTTTAAGGAATCTGTGTATAAATACACATTAAAAATATTCAAAAATATTAAAAAAAATAATTTATATGAAAAATAAATATTTTGATTTTTCTGGATTTTCTGAATTTTTTTGAATTTTTTATGAATTTTTATAAATTTTTTACTATTTTCTGAAATTAATTATATATAAAAATATAATAAAATAATGCGGATTAACCTGGACCGTCGGATGAGGCGGATGAGATCTGGGTCGATCGCGCTGACCGATCTGGATCGTCTGATCTTGTTGACTCGATCTGAGCCGTCTGATCGCTTGATTGAATCTGGACCGTCTGATCAGAGTTGATTGAATCTGGGCGTCTGATCGCTTGATGAAATCTGGACCGTCTGATCAGAGTTGATTGAATCTGGGCCGTCTGATCGCTTGATGAAATCTGGGCCGTCTGATCGCTTGATGAAATCTGGGCCGTCTGATCTGCCTGATCAAATCTGAGCCACTGATCTGCTTGATTGAATCTGGGCCGTTGATCTGCTTGATCAAATCTAAGCCACTGATCTGCTTGATTGAATCTGGGCCGTCTGATCTGCTTGATTGAATCTGGGCCGTCTGATCTGCTTGATGAATCTGGACCGTTGATCAGAGTTGACCGTTGACCAATGACGTTGATCGATGACCGACCGGGTTGGATTCGGATCTTCGGGTCGGATCTCGGAGCTCCGGCGGGTGAAGAAGACGATGACGCGACTTTTCAGGGTGGATTCCGGCGGCTCCGGTGGTCCTCGGCGGCTGGAAGCTTGTCGGCCCAACTCCTGCTGCGACGACGCATCCTTTGAAGGTAGTGGTTCGCGCCTAGAACGGCGGCAAGCGGCGGTTCCGGCGGTGGTCGTACAGCGGCGTTAATGAACAAAATAAAAAAAATTTTCAGAGATTAATTTGATCAATTTGATCAAATCCAAGCAAACTAAAGCATCAAAATTAGGTTTCTAACATTCCTAACACACTCATTTTGATCAAATTCGATTCAATCACTTCGAATTTGAAAAATTCGAATTTTTCTTCATAAATTCGAGAATCTCGAATTGATATGGTTATGTATGTGTTTTTTGAAATTGACTTGTGCCTTTTACTCCTAGGACCCCCTATTTATAGGTTACAAGCTCAATTTTACGTTTCGAACAGTTTCGAAAATGAATCGATTTTTGCCTCTTTGTTTTTCCACGAATTTAACCAAAAATTTGGGCTTGATTCATTCTTAACCGATGAATTGATGTTTGATCCTTCATATTCCATGTCAGATTCATCCAATGTAGATAGATTAATTGTCCAATTTCATCAATTTTTGTAACTGCTCATTCATGTGCAATTGAATGCTTTATAAATTGAATTTTGTGACTTTTGGGTTGTTTTTTGCACTAATCTTTCATATTCTATAACCACTTTGCAATTCCATCATCAATTTTGACAATCAATGATGTCTTGTCAGTTAAAAACTGATGGAAAGTAAGGCAAAAGTCACTTTTGAGGAAGATGTAAGACAAAAATAATGAGATGATAAAAAGATAAAATTTTGCCTTTGCTAGGGTTTGAACTTGTGTCCTTGAGCTTGAGTGTGTGTTTGGGTCAATGTGTTTAACCAACAGGCCATTTGGCCTGTGCCTTGATCACTTCGCCAATTTCATCAATACTTAAGGCTTTTTTTTTTTTTTTTAAATGAGTTTAATTAAATTTTAAGCCTTAATTAATTGGGCAAAAATTGGGTGTCTACAGCTGCCCCTCTTTGTGGTAAAGTTTGAACAAAACTTTTGCCACAAAGACAAAATTACAACCAATTTTTGTTAAGCTTCTTCTCCAAATTTTATTTTTAAGAAGGAGATTTTTATCTTGTGCTAAACTATCTGTCGAGTTTAGACTTCGAGATGTGGTTAGGTCAACTGTCGGACCTATGGGCTCTGGTTAGGTCAACTGTCGGACCTATGGGCTCTGGTTTGGTCATTGCCGGACCTATGGGCTTTGGTTTGGTCATTTGCCGGACCAATGGGCTTTGGTTTGGTCATTTGCCGGACCAATGGGCTTTGGTTTGGTCACTTGCCGGACCAATGGGCTTTGGTTTGGTCATTTGCCGGACCAATGGGCTTTGGTTTTGGTCATTTGCCGGACCAATGGGCTTTGGTTTGGTCATTTGCCGGACCAATGGGCTTTGGTTTGGTCATTTGCCGGACCAATGGGCTTTGGTTTGGTCATTTGCCGGACCAATGGGCTTTGGTTTTGGTCATTTGCCGGACCAATGGGCTTTGGTTTGGTCATTTGCCGGACCAATGGGCTTTGGTTTGGTCATTTGCCGGACCAATGGGCTTTGGTTTTGGTCATTTGCCGGACCAATGGGTTTTGGTTTGGTCATTTTCCGGACCAATGGGCTTTGGTTTGGTCATTTGCCGGACCAATGGGCTTTGGTTTGGTCATTTGCCGGACCAATGGGCTTTGGTTTGTCATTTGCCGGACTAATGGGCTTTGGTTTTGGTCACCATCTGGAATGGATGGATTTCTGACTTCTGTCTTGATGAATATCTTGAGTGAATGAATTTCTGAACTCTGTTTTGATCACCATCTTGGATAGATTCCTGAATTTTGTCTTGATCACCATCTTTAGTAGATGAGTTTCTGAATTTTGTCTTGATCACTATCTTGAGTGAATGAATTTCTGAACTCTGTCTTGATCACCATCTTGGATAGATTTCTGAATTCTGTCTTGATCCATCTTTAGTAGATGGATTTTGTATTTTGTCAATGCTAAAGGATGGATTTGGAATTTTGGTCAGTACTAGACTATCTGTCGAGTCTAGACTGAGGGGTACTTGTGATTTTTCAATCCACTTGGGGACTTGGTTTTTCTGATCCACTTGAGGACTTGGTTTTTTTTTTTTTTTTTTTTTTTTTGATCCACTTGGGGAACTGGTTTTTTCTGATCCATTAGGGACTTGGTTTTTCTGATCCACTTGGGAACTGGTTTTTTTTATCCACTTAGGGACTTGGTTTTTCTGATCCACTTGGGGAACTGGTTTTTTCTGATCCACTTAGGGACTTGGTTTTTCTTTTTTGGAAAACTTGAATAAGCTTCAGACTTTTTTTTTCCTTTTTAGGAAACTTGGATGGGCTTCAAGCATTTTTTTTTGGAAAACTTGGATGGGCTTCAAGTTTTTCTTTTTCTTTTTTTTTTTTTTTGGAAAACTTGGTTTGAAAACTTGGATGGGCTTCAAGTTTTTCTTTTTTTGGAAAACTTGGTTTGAAAACTTGGATGGGCTTCAAGTTTTTCTTTTTTTTTGGAAAACTTGGTTTGAAAACTGAGATAGGCTTCAAGTTTTTCTTTTTTTTTTTTTTTGGAAAACTTGGTTTGAAAACTTAGATGGGCTTCAAGTTTTTCTTTTTTTTGGAAAACTTGGTTTGAAAACTTGGATGGGCTTCAAGTTTTCTTTCTTCTTGGAAGACTCGGATGGACTTCAAGCTTTTCTTGAAAACTTTGGAAACTTGGTTCAAACGTACCCTATGAACTGGCGTTTGGTTTTAACATTAGTGCGCTTCTCGAGCTGACACTCGACTTGTTAAGGCGCTCCTTGAGCTGGCCTAAAACTTACAACTTGACAAGGTAGCACAACACTTCCTTAAGTTGGCGATTCTCAATTTGAAGAATAGGATGAAGCTCCTTTGAGCATAGGATCCTAAAACTTAAACACAAACTTGAAAACCAAGTTTTGAAAACTGTAGCCTGAATTTTTTTTGGGCTAATTTTTTAATGTGGGAAATTCTTCCCCTTTTTTCATTGAAAATTTTTAAGAAAACCTTTGAAGATTTTTTTCTTTTAAAAAACAAAAACCTTATGCCCTTTTTTTTTTTTTTTTGCAAAGTTTTTTTATTCTTTTAAAAATTTAAACGAAAGGCAATTTTTTTACTTTTAATGAAGAAAACTTATTTTCTTTTTTTGTTTTTTTTTTCTTTTTTTTATTACTTTTCAGATATTTGGAAAAAACTTTTTTATTTTTATTTTTTTGGAAGAAATTCCTTCTTTTCTTGGACCTTTTAAAGGTAAAAAGTTTCCTTTTTTTTTTTTTGAATTCCAACTTTTTTTGAAAGTTACCAACAGGTAAAAATAATCATAAATAGGGTTTGCCCCATTGATCATTCATTTTTTTTTAGCCTAAGGCTTCACTATTAACCACCTAAGGTCTTTTATTGAAAAATTTTAATCATTGAGGGCAAAGTTTTTCTTTTAGGACATTAATTTGAAAATTAGGGCATTGTTTCCAACTTTGGGGCATTAATTCTTAACCCTGAGGCAGACTTCTTTCAAATTGGGGCAAATGATTTCATGCCCCTGGGATGATTCTTACACCAAGGTTGGTTATCTTATTTTAAGTTACCTAATCAAAGAGGACTTCCTTACACTTTCTTAGGCGTATTTTCACACATTTGACTTGGATTCCAAAAATTATGGTCCGGCTTGCAAGTGACACACTTTGGTCAATCTATTAGGTCTTTTTTGGACTGTAATGTGGGCTTTTGGTTATTGGCTTTAATCAAAAAGGATATTTCATAAAGGCTTTTTTCTAAAAAATTTTTCAACACAACCCGGGTTTACAAGTCAAGAACCCTTAAGGAAAACTTGATGATGTACTTGTTCCTAGTTTCAAGAGTATTAATAGATCACCTCCTTTGATCCAAAGAGTCTCCAAAGGGGGGAATTTGTGGATGGGCCCATGATATAGATTTTGGACCTTGTGTTTTAATGGGCTTTGAACTTTGAGCATGTGCTCCCAGTGTTTGGGTATGATCACCTTGTGTGATTGTCTTCCATCAGGGTGGAATTGTGGGTGGGTCCATGATATAAATTTTGGACCTTGTGTTTTTTTTGACTTTGAGCATGTGCTTATGTGATTGTCTTCCATCAGGGTGGAATTGTGGGTGGGCCCATAATATAGATTTTGGACCTTGTGTTTTGATGGGCTTTGAACTTTGAGCATGTGCTTGTGTGATTGTCTTTCATCAGGGTGGAATTGTGGGTGGGTCCATGATATAAATTTTGGAGCTTGTGTTTTTTTGAACTTTGAGCATGTGCTTGTAATTTCTTGGTTTAATCACCTTGCTTGGCTATTCTTCATTTTTTTTTTTTGACTTTATTCATGTATCCCTTTTTTCTTCTTCTTTTGCAAGGTGATTTGTATTTTTTCCATTGGATAGCTTATAGCTCAAAGTATATGGATTGTGTATGGTTTGGATAGAAACTCTTCTTCCTTTCAAAGGAAATGATTTATTTATGTCAATTGACTATTCTTGAATTGATGCAACTAGGGCAAGTACATATAAGTTAATCCTTTTTCTCCTTGATAATGACCCTGACCTCCAAACTGCCCCGTTGTGGGGTACCCTAATGTAGGGTGGTTCTTGACAGGGCTTAATTTTAAAAAATTCTTTCTTAATAGGCTCAAATGGGTTAACAAAGGATAATGTGTTTAGGACTTTGAAATGAATGCCTAATGTCACTTTGACCTATGTATCAAATTCAAACTAGACCTCCTTTAAGGAATGAGTCCATTTTATCTCTCACAATTCACTCCACTCTTAGTGTGTAGGGTAAGTGTTTGGGATTAAGTTTGCCTCTTTTCATTCTAGGCCACTATTTAATAAGAATTTTTGGGTTTTCAATCATCCATTTTTTTATTGCCTCAGGATATATAACTAAATGCCCCATTTGGATTTATCAAATGCCCCTAATCGGTAAAGTCCTTTTGGTTGCCCCTTAGTTTTGATTTCATTTGCTTTTAGCTTAAAATGAATGATCATTGAGGTAACAATTTTGAAACATTCTTTTTCTGTTGGCAATTTTCCTTCTTTTCTAATTTTTATTTTTTTATTTTTTTGAAAATAACCTTTATTCTCTTTCTCATTTGTTGGAAAACAATTTTCATTTTTTTTTTCTTAAAAAAAAAAATTGTTGGAGAACAAGTTTGAAAAACTTTATTCTCTTTTTTTTTTTTTTAGACAACAACTTTTTGTTCTCACTTTTTTTATTTTAAAAAATCTTCAAAAAAAAAAAAAAGAAAGTTGTTGATGGATATTTACAAAAAAGAATGTTTGAAAATGATTATTTATCCTAAAGTGGAAAAAGGATATTTACTCAAATAATTCATTTTTTTTTTTTTTTATTAAGGCAAAAAATTTTACAAGAATAGTGGAACAAAAAAGACCCCCTTTTTCTTTTAGAAGGAAATTCAAATGGGGATTGATTTTTACAGGGATGATTATCCTGAAGACAAGGGAGAGGAATACATATGACAAAGGTAATTTTGATTGGAGAGGACCTATAACTATAGGTGGACAAAATTTACTCTATGAGTATTTACAAGTCTACTGTACACATTTTTTATTTTATTTTATTTTTTTTCTTAAAAAAAGATGCAAAGATGCAAGCATACAGATGCAATTAGGGATAATGACCTTGAAAATTTGATTAAAAAATTTTTGCTGGAGTTGATGAAAAATTATATATATTTTTTTTTGAAAACCTTTTTTTTTTTTAACAAAAAAAAATAACTCCATTTTTAAAAATTTTGGTCACTATCCATATAAATGGAGATAAGGACCCTGAAAGTTTTGGTGGAAAGTTTTGTTGGAATTGATGAAAAATCATTTTTTGAAAATCTTCATTTTTTTTTTTGAAAAATATAACAAAATTATAACAAAATAATTAAGACTCATTTGAGAAAAAAAAAAAAGAAATTAGTCACTATCATGCCAATGGGGATAATGACCAAAAAAACTTTACTTGAAGTGGTATTAATTTTTTTTTTTAAAAATAAAGGTTTAAAACCATCTCAACTCTAAAATTTTATTTACTAAAAAAAAATGTTTGATTTTTGAAAACTTCCTTTTTTAGGAAAGAAACAACTCCACATTTAAAAAAAATTTGGTGGACTTTTTTTTTTGAAATTTTTTTTATTTTTGAAAAAACATTTTTTGGAAGAAATACAACTCTATTTTTTTGAAAAGTTTGGTCGAAATCCCATATTGAATACATGATTTGGTAGGGTTCTATAGTCTCCCGGTTTAGTGTACTAAACCGGAGTGGGAGGAATTTCTTGATCTAGAGGGTGGAAAGCCACAGCCCCCGGACCTTACTTCATCCTCCTCGCTTAGGCTCTTAAGACGGCCTGGGTTCGACCGTATCTAGCACTTTTATGCAAATGCAATTACTTAAATAAATAAACAAACAAGCTTTTTGCCTTTTTTTTTTTTTTGTATACCTGCAAGGTTAGTATATATTTACAGAACAATTATTCAATATATATACAAAGAATCATCTATTCACAAAAATTGAGCAAGGATAAATTTAAAATTAAAATTCCTAAGTGGCTAGCCCTCTTTTTTTTAAAAAAAAAAATTTAGGCGCCCCCAGTGGAGTCGCCAAGCTGTCGAGCCTGGATTTTTCCACTATCTGGTTCATTTCTCCTAACCCGATTCACATTAAACCCGAACCCATTTAACATGAATCCTCGACTAGGGGTTAAAAGAAATTTTAAAATTTTAGAGTCGCCACCCGATATAAATCGGGAAAAAATAAAAAGCTAGGATCAATGGGTCGGTTGATCCTAACTTAGCTACTAGTCTGCGAAAATTTGATTTAAAAAAAACAACTTTTAAAACCAGATATCATGGATTCGGGGGCTAACCTATTAAAACCAAATGGTTACCACTTTTGGAATTTTAAATTTTAATTATCCTTTTCATGCTCAAAAAATCAAATAATAATTATAACAAAATTTACAAGTCAAATCATTCATTTTATTTTTTATGTTTTTCTTCATTTTTATTTTTATTATTTTTTTAGAACATAATAACAACAAAATATCTTTTTTAAAAAAATTATATTTACAAAAAAAAAAAATTTTTTTTATTTTTTAATGTCGCCCCGCAGGTGCCTACGTACTCGCTAATCGAGATCAGACAAAACGTAGTTCTTTTAAAAGAACTTAATTTGTTGATCAATTTTAATTTTTTGAACTCTTTTCACTTTAAGTTCATTAAATTTTCAAGTTTTTATAAAAATCATTTTTGATGATCCTATGATCTAATCAATTGATTTTTTATTTTATGAAAATATTTTTCTAAGCCCAAAAATCATTTTTTTTTAGAAATTTTGTTCTTTGGAAAATCCAATTTTATTATTTTTTATTTTTATTATTTTTATATTTAAAAAAAACATCACATAAATTCACAATATATCCAGAATAGTTTACAAATATTAAAATATTTTTCATGCATTAAATATGCATTTTAAGGCAATTGTGTATAAATACACATTAAAAATATTCAAAAATATTAAAAAAAATAAAAAAAATTTATATGAAAAATATATTTTGATTTTTCTGGATTTTTTTGAATTTTCTGAATTTTTTATGAATTTTTTGAATTTTTATAAATTTTTTACTATTTTTTTTCTATTTTCTGAAATTAATTATATAATAAAAAATAATAAAATAATACGGATTAACCTGGACCGTCGGATGAGCGGATGAGATCTGGAGCGTCGATCGCGCTGACCGATCTGGATCGTCTGATCTTGTTGACTCGATCTGAGCCGTCTGATCGCTTGATTGAATCTGGACCGTCTGATCAGAGTTGATTGAATCTGGGCGTCTGATCGCTTGATGAAATCTGGACCGTCTGATCAGAGTTGATTGAATCTGGGCCGTCTGATCGCTTGATGAAATCTGGGCCGTCTGATCGCTTGATGAAATCTGGGCCGTCTGATCTGCCTGATTGAATCTGAGCCGTCTGATCTGCCTGATCAAATCTGAGCCACTGATCTGCTTGATTGAATCTGGGCCGTCTGATCTACTTGATCAAATCTAAGCCACTGATCTGCTTGATTGAATCTGGGCCGTCTGATCTGCTTGATTGAATCTGGACCGTCTGATCAGAGTTGACTGTTGACCAACGACCGTTGACCGATGACCGACCGGGTCGGATTCGATCTTCGGGTCGGATCTCAGAGCTCCGGCGGGTGAAGAAGACGATGACGCGACTTTTCGGGGTGGATTCCGGCGGCTCCGGTGGTCCTCGGCAGCTGGAAGCTTGTCGGCCCGACTCCTGCTGCGACGGCGCGTCCTTTGAAGGTGGTGGTTCGCGCCCAGAACGGCGGCAAGCAGCGGTTCCGGCGGTGGTCATATGGCGGCGTTAATGAACAAAATAAAAAAAATTTTCAGAGATTAATTTGATCAATTTGATCAAATCCAAGCAAACTAAAGCATCAAAATTAGGTTTCTAACATTCCTAACACACTCACTTTTGATCAAATTCGATTCAATCACTTCGAATTTGAAAAATTCGAATTTTTCTTCCTAAATTCGAGAATCTCGAATTGATATGGTTATGTATGTGTTTTTCTGAAATTGACTTGTGCCTTTTGCTCCTAGGACCCCCTATTTATAGGTTGCAAGCTCAATTTTACGTTTCGAACAGTTTCGAAAATGAATCGATTTTTGCCTCTTTGTTTTTCCACGAATTTAACCAAAAATTTGGGCTTGATTCATTCTTAACCGATGAATTGATGATTGATCCTTCATATTCCATGTCAGATTCATCCAATGTGGATAGATTAATTGTCCAATTTCATCAATTTTTGTAACTCCTCATTCATGTGCAATTGAATGCTTTATAAATTGAATTTTGTGACTTTTGGGTTGTTTTTTGCACTAATCTTTCATATTCTATAACCACTTTGCAATTCCATCATCAATTTTGACAATCAATGATGTCTTGTCAGTTAAAAACTGATGGAAAGTAAGGCAAAAGTCACTTTTGAGGAAGATGCAAAGGCAAAAATAATGAGATGATAAAAAGATAAAATTTTGCCTTTGCTAGGTTTGAACTTGTGTCCTTGAGCTTGAGTGAGTGTGTTGGGTCAATGTGTTTAACCAACAGGCCATTTGGCCTGTGCCTTGATCACTTAGCCAATTTCATCAATACTTAAGGCTTTTTTTTTTTTTTTAAATGAGTTTAATTAAATTTTAAGCCTTAATTAATTGGGCAAAAATTGGGTGTCTACACCTTGAATGCATTCCATGATATGGGTAATTGTAAATTTCCACTTGTTAATCTCCACCAATTATAAGCTTTTTTCTTCATCATGTAAACCGCTAAATCCACTTTATTATCTTCCGGGGTTCTACTGGCGGCAAACGTTTTCTCAAGTTCCTCAATCCACCCTTTAGCTACTGTAGGGTCGGTACTAGTGCCATCAAACTTTGGAACCATCTTACTAAAATCATGTAACTTGATTTGGTTGGATTGATCATTCACAAAAGTAGCCTCATTTGATCTCATCCCTTGCTGATTACCTTGCTGCATGAGATGTTGAGTTTGTTGATACATCATCATCTGATACTGTTGCATCATGGCCATCATATCCCTCATCATACCATACATCGAGTTCGGGTCACTAGTTGGTATTTGTGACATAAGAGGAATGGGTGGTATAGGTGGAGGTGGAGGAATCTGAGTCTGTGGAGGAACTTGTGAAGCTGAAGCCGATGCAGGCGATGGAGTAGTCTCACTGCTCGGTGTAGAAGATGAAGTGGGAGCCAATGTAGACGATGACTGTGGTGGTGGTGGCATACTTTCTCTATCAGAATGTTGCCTAGTAGACCTCCTTAACCTGTCCATCTTTACAATTGTATAGATATATTCAACACACATTCATGCATGCATCTAAATTCCTAATCACATACAAAGCTTATCAAATTAACATTTACATTCAGGCATAGATAAGCAAATAATTCAACACGACATCAACAAACAATAAGCAATTGGTAGACAAGAAATCAAATAACAATTATGTAAAACCCACAAAAATGAAAATTACACACAACTAATTGGATAGCTTAATTCTTTTCTATACTATTTAGTTGTGTCTAGGTCAAGTCTTAAATAATCATGACAATTAAATAAGCAATTAATCAAACTTCGCTCTGATACCAACTGTAAGGACCCTGAATTTTACCCCTATATTTGATATAGGAGATAACGGATCCCCAACCACATATAACCCCTAAGATTATATGTAAGTTGCCTAAAGGGATAGTTTGAGTAATTGTTTATCTAATTCTATAAGATAATATACAACAAACAACATAGATATTAGCAGCGGAAATACAAGTAAATTTGCAAAATCGGATAATTCTAACTATTGAAAATCTGTAAAACTAATAATTTAGAGATCCTTATAGAAATATGAGTCTATGGCATTAATAACATGTTTTTAACACTTCGAATCCCAGGGCGCGCTTTTCGAAGTCGGCACCTGACCGGATTGGAGTAGGTCGAAAACTCATTGATCTCATCCTTTATAGCATCCTAGGCTTAATACGAACCAATTACACTTTTTACTCTTATTCCGACTCCTTGGTTTAGGAACACGGAATGGCCGGATCCAGACTACGGGGTTTCTTGGGAGATTCAGGGACCTATGTTTCCCGTTGACTTTTCGGTTCACACCTTTGCAAGCTTGGAAACTGATATTTTATACCTTTACGACGTATCTGATTGGTGAGATTTACTTTAAGGTCGATTTTTTATAATTGTTTAATATCTCACATTGTTCTTGGAATTCTTTGGATTGAGTTTTATTCCCTATGGTTAATCACTATTCACTTCTTAACAATTTATTTTAGGGCTCTATTTTGCCCGAATTTATAAGTTATAGTTAGATAGTAAATGTGTCGTACATAGAGGTTTTAGAATGGAAGTATATTGAGTTGCTATTTTATTTCTGAGGTTTCTTATTTTTCTCACGATTCGGAAATTTCGAATTCATTCGGAATTTGATCTTATCAAAGTTCAGTTTTAATTCAGAGTGACTTTCAGGGTTTTATTTCAAAGTGCATCTTTAGAATTATTTACTGAATTTTTCCAAGGCTTACACGTTTGGTCCGCAAGAATGGACCGGAATGGAATGATGATTTCGACTTCTATTCCCTTTTCTAGTGTTTAGAAGCATTTAACATTTTTTGAAGCCGGAATCGCGATTCTTTATAATTAACAATTCCAGTTTTGAAAGGGAATTCAATTCTGCTTTTGAGAAGATGGAATTGTGATTCCATTCCACCCTTAAATTATATATAGTAACGTGATTTACGGAATATAAATGTGTAAGTCATTTTTTCATCGATTTACAAATCCGTCTACCAATCATTACTATAAAAATATTTATTATTAATATTTTAAATATTTTTCTTTTAAGTAGATTTATTTCTTATAATATATGTAATTTTTTATACTTAAAGTATATGAATTACCTTAAAATTGTAAATAAAAAAATTATTTTTATAAAATTAATTAAATATTTTAAAATATATTACTTTAACAAATATTTTTTCCTCAAAACAAACGGTGAATCATAATACAGTTGGATGCTTTATGCAAGGGGGAATCGTACATGACGAACTAATTGCTATGCAATAATCATAGCACATGATAGGTGTCTCACCCCAAAGGGTACCCTAAACGTGCCAGTCCGCCACATACGTATTAAAATTTAAGAATGATTTTCAAAGTCATGCGAAAGTTTTCAACACCATATGTAAGGCATCTATCACAACAATAGGAGACACCAGTGGGATGTATAGTTCGAGATAGTAAATACAACATACAAGAATCTAAATAATCATCCAGTTTATCATTAAGAGAATATAATCCTTACATCATCTTAGGGGTTTTCTCTTATAATTCTCCAAACAATTATAATATCAACTTAATCTTTCTCACAACAAAATAATATTAACACCAAAAGATATTAAAGGATAATTAACCTAAGTTCTTTAAAAGATTTTCAGAAGCTCCTCAAAACATAATCCCACTCGGGTATATGTAGTCCTTGGGCATGAAAGATATTGGTCCTGATACAACAAAGTTCTATCGGAGTATAAGCATAACTAGCTTAGTGAGAATATTCCTGAATCAACGTACTTGTATAAATGATTTCAGTCAAGTTATTAAACAAGCATATGAATGCATCAAGCAAGTGATCAAGCAATAGATATGATCTACCGGAAATCATATGTTTGAATGGATTCACCCCCCATTCAGGGTTAGGTGTTACAGGCTCTTTAAAACCCATCTTTAAAATCCAACTCATGTAGTTTATTTCAGGCTTCTACTCGCCCAACACAAAATAGTTCTTTCAGGCTCCTAATCGCCCATCTCACAGATTTATGGCTTCTGCAAACCCGGCTATTATACTCTTGTCCCATCGAGTATAGCAGCTCATGCAATGAAACTAACTACGTGATATGCATGAATCAATTAATATAACTCATACTATATAATTAGAGTAATTTAAAGTGATCACAGAATTTGCACACTCCAACAGAATAATAGTAAAATATAAGTTAATTAACAACAATTCATGCCTCGGTATGCTTAGCATTCTTTCAACCAATATTATCATACATAATTCATTTTCATATTTTCCTACTTCTAGTGCCTCTAGCTGCAAGCATAATCAAGTACGAAAAAGGTAGGGAATAAACTCACTTGGCCATGAGGATCTATCTTTCTTACGGATGAGTCGATCGGTAAATCCACTAATCAAAATAATCATCCGGATATGAATACTCCTCCTCGGGATCACCTAATCAAGAAAATACCTATAATGAGTATTTCTTGTTGATTCTATAGTACTTATTGAAACTTATGTCATAAGATCGTTAAAATTCGTATATAAGGTAATTCCGACTTAAAATGACCATAAGTTGGTCATTTTAACTCGGAATTGCGCAAATAAGATACCGTTTTCTATCTATTCGAAAAGATCTATCCATTTCTAAGGTTATTTTTGTCATAAAAAGCCATTTGAGTTGGAAAATATTATGGTACAGAATAGTTACAAATTTATAGTTCACAAAATATGATTTTTCTAAACTTCACTTTACTCAAAAATCCTTAAGCAAAAAAATGAATATATATATAGTTGAAAAATCCTTTGAACATATATAGGCACTCATATTGTATGCATGATTTTTGTAGTGTTGTCTCAATATTGATATTTCATAAACAATTTGTCTTTGATGGTTTTAAAAGATAAAACTTTTGAGAATATCTCCTTTTTGAATTGTTAGAAGGAAAACAAAAATATATTTGAGTTTATGAGCAAATGTTTCCCTATTATAATTTCATTTTCTCACTTTTCAAAGGTAAATTTATTTTCAAAAATTTGGTTTTTTATGTCATCTACTAACTTTATTTCTAGGGATTGAAAATAAGCTTTTCAAAATATTCCTTAAGTTTTTTGTGTGGTCAAATATTTGAAGTTGTGTTAAATGTATATTTCCCTCTTATTTTTATATCCTTTTTCTTCTTTAGAGAATATGCGTACTTTAAAACTTTACTTTCTTCGCAAATTTTATTTTTCTAAGTTCGTTTCCAAAATAGTGAGTTGATTTTACCTTGATTTGAAAAACTTGTTTTATTCTTAATATTTGTCAAGTGGTAGAATAATTTCTTTAGACAAGTTTATAAGAAAAGCTTTCGTAATAAAGAATTGTCAACATTAGAACTTAGCAAAAATTCATTTTAATTTTTGAAAAGAGAATAAAAATATAAAATTTAAGTTTTGAAGAAACTTTTTTAGTATGTGATTTTCAAAGTCTATAATGAACCTATTTAAGTCATATAAAAGCTATGATTGAGTTAAAATCTTAAGTTCAATGTTAAAAATTCTATCTTTATGGAGTATTTATTTTGATTTTAAAAAAATGAGTTCTTTTTATTTAAAGAAATCTTGGGCACTAATATTTTAAAACTTATGATTAACTTACTTAAGCTTTTGAAAAGAATTTATTAAAAACAATATTTAGACTTTTTATTGAGAAATCTAGTTTACTTTTCCTTGTTTAAGAAAGAACCTATTTTATTTTTACTTAAGACAACAACATTATAATCATGCATGAATATGATTATGTAGTAACGTAAAAGTAAAGATAATACATAATAAGATGGAAAGAAATACTTGTAAATAAACATAATAAAATAGTCAAGTATTAGGAACCTTATCTTCATCAAGGTATCTCGATCATGTATTGAGAGCATTAGCTTTCATCAAGATAACCAAGGACTAAGAATAGACTAGTCCCAAAAGAAAGAAAGCAAAGAAAGAAAATTGTTTTGACTTGATATTGACAAGTCTAAAACTAGAAAGACTAGTCTTAATAAATTGCATAAAACAAGTAAATTAATAAATTGCAAGACATGAAAATAAATAAATAACAAATGAGCTTATATGCTCTAAATAAATATATATACATAATATACATAATACTATATAAGTTAGATTAGAGCAAAAATAATAATAACAATAATAACAACAACATAATGTAAAATAGGAACATAAACAAAAACAAAACATGAACATATTATTGTTTCTTTAACTTATATGAGTCTAAGAAACATACACTAAGCTCATGCTAAGTTCTATGAACATGCTAAAGAATACAGGTAAAATTTTTACCAAAGGTTTAATGGAAGGTTTGAAAAGAGATGAATGGGTTTTGTGTTTGTTATTTTCTTCTTGAAGTATAGTCAATGGTAGAGAGTATTTGAGAGAGATTTGTTGGAGAGAGGTTTTGAAAGGGAATTTTGGTAGAGTTTTGTTATGTAAAATGGATGTGTGAAAGAATGAAGGAGGAAGGGGGTATTTATAGAATTTTTGACGTAATAAAATAAATTGAAAAGAAAATGATATAGAGAAAGAGAGAGGAAGGGCCGATGATCTGAACGGGATGTGTATATAAAATTTCAGATGCTACCAGCAAGTATACTGGGTCTTGATCAAGTAAGATAGAATGAGTAGAGTATCATTCCCACAGACACTAAATTAACTACTAGATTGGTATTAGCTTATACTAATATTTAGGCAATCAAAGTTTCAGTTAACTATAACTAATTAATTCTATATGAATGCAAATGAGAATATGAGAAGGATATATAAGATGAATGTAGGAAGGAAAAGAATCCATCCTAATCTTTACTAATCATATTGAATTTGTATTATATGAACATTAGGATTATGGATATTTGTAAGAAATTATAAAGACCAAAACAAAGTTTTAGTGCACCATAAAATAATCTATTAGCTTCCGCTATACAAATTATCAATGGAATCTAATTTATAATCATAAATCTTCCAATTCCATGATTATCTAATATCCTAAATTAACTTCTCCTAATTCCTTAGTGAGAAATTAAAATAAAATATTGCATGAGCTTGGTTGTTTCCACAAATGCTATTTAATTTCAATTTATCAATTCCTATGAACCCTAATTCTTCTTCCAAATCATCAGAATTCTTATCAATTCAATTTCAATCAGAAATAAAATAGGTAACTAGGATTCACTACAAATATTCCATAATTCTAACAATCCTATAATATAAATTCAAGAATCATTTTAGCAAAATTAGGACTTCATCACTTCCCACAAAGAAATATTTAGCTACTCATGGATGTTGATTCAATAATCAGATAAGAATATGTAATTGATAGCATTATAAACAAATAATTCAGATAAATGAATTGCATAAGAAAGAGAATAGATATCACCAATTCAAGTAACAATCTTCAATTACAATTCTTGAAAGCTCACAAATTTCTCTCACAAATCTCTATGAAATGCTAGACTGTTTCTATACTTAAGTGTACTACTTTGCTTCTGCTTGTTGATGAATGTTGGAGGGGGGTAGAACCCCTATTTATAGGAAAAATTTCGTGCAAGGCATTAAATGAAATTTGCTGTTTCAATACGTACGCCAGTAGTTATGGATCCTACGCCGGCGGCTTACAGACGGCGTATCATCAATTTCTTCTTTGCACAGGCAGTGCACTGGCAGCTTTCAACTTCGGTTACACAGGTAGGCCGCTTTAACGCCGGCGACTTAGACGTAGACCTAGCCGGCGTATGTGATGAGAAATGAACGGTTGGGCCAATTTATAACGAAAGCTGCCCCAAAGTCGGGGGATTTGATACCGGCCTAGATACTCCAACAGATTTGTCTCTTCAATTTCCTCCAAGAGTGTGTTGTCTTCATGTCGCTTCTGATTCTTGATCTACATAGCCTCAACGCCGACGGCTTAGTAACCGGCGTAGATTGTAACTCCTTCAAAGTTGGTGATGTTTTAATTCTGGGCTGCCGGCCTTTCATGTGTACTGGTCTATTCAATTTCTACACCGGCAGCTTTGAGGCAGTGTAAGTGTGGTTGAGTCAAATGCTGGCAAAGCTGGCAGTATATGTAGTGGCCTTGAGTGTAAGCCGTTTGAATGCCGACGGCTTTGAATGTTGAAATGCCGGCGTATCCTCAAATTTTTCTAATTTTCACTTCAAAGTTTCTTGTTTTAATTTCTTTGTCCAAATTAGTCCTGAAACATGAATTTTAATCAAAACAAATATCCATTCTAGCTCTTATGAACATCAACAAGTTATAAAAATATGATCTTATCAATTCCCCCACACTTGAACTTTTGCTTGTCCTCAAGCAAAATGAAGAACAAAATGAAATCTCTTATAGATAGTACAATTTTTCTAATTTAATCACAATTTCTTTAACTTGCTTTTCTTATATCTATTGCTCTAACCATACCAATTTCTTGTAATTAGAGTACTATAATTAAAATTTAGGAGTTAATCCAAAACAAAACAAGTTTTAATCTCAACTTTTAACAAAAGAACATTCTATTCAAAAGCAAATACTCAATCCACTAAGGAAAAATACTCATTTAAACTTCATTGCACTTTTAGCTTTTATATATATTCTAAGTAACACTAAATGAAAGCATGTGGTATCTACTTTTTCCTTAGAATTTCTCCTTCTTTATTATAAGTCTCCTTTATCTGCATATTTGCATTCATTTTTCTTTTTCTTTTTCAAGCATTTATTTTCTTTTTAGGAGGTTTTTGCCTCCATCTTTTTGCTTTTCAAAGCTCATGATTTGAACTTTTGTCTTTCCTCCCTTCTCATTATAGTGAGTTCATTGAGTCGGCACATCCCAAGTTCATCACCTAAGTGACCAGGTTTCAAAATACCCCTAAGAACTCTTCCTCACTTTAACATTCAAGTTCAGATACTCATAACTCAAAATTTCAAGTCAGAGGAGTAGTGGCTATGCTTGTTTCTTTCTTTTTGAATGCAATAACAATATCAAAAACTTATTTTTATAAAGGATCACTAAGTTTAAAAGTTTCTTCTACCTCTTTCACTAAGTGTTATAATTCAAAGAATATATACAAACTAAAATTTCCTAGAAGTAAACCTGTTTATTTTTCACAAAAGGACTCGACCAGCTCTTAAATTTCCAATTCCAAAGTTAAAAATAAAGTAAACTTGTTTCTTAAGGATTTTACAACTTAATTTTAACTTAGTAAACTAATCACAACAGCAGGTGAGTAAGATACTTTTACAAGTTAATTTCATTGCTTTCAGTCTTTGCTTTATACTATCTCAATTTCAAGAGATTTTTGAAAATTTTTGGCAGAATTTCCTCATAATTTGCTTTCAAACCAAAAATACAAGGTGGGTACAAATAAGAGCAATTTAGACAACAGATCATATTCATCACTTCAATTCAGCACTTCATTCAATTTATCCCTTCCCTTACACTTCAACTAAACAGTGTCCTCACTGTTTTGCAACAATTTAAATCATAGGAAAGGAATAAGAAAAATAATTTGATACTTCCCTGAATTCTTGTTTCGCAGTCATCAAAATTTGCATTGCAAGAGAATTTGCTTTGCTGGCTTTCCTTGATTTTCCAGAGCGAGGTCAAAGCTGGCAGCCTTGAGCCGGCTTTCAGCTTTTCCATTTTTTTTTTTTTTTTTGCATAACCTATCCACACTATACATAAAGTTAGTAAAAACAAAACAATTAAAATTACTCTAAAATTAGACATGGGTTGCCTCCCAAGAAGCACTTGTTTAAAGTCCCTTAGCCCGACTTTTCCAATTTCTTTCATGGTTCCTTCAGATTCATGACAGTGGAAGCACTATCATGGTTTTCCCCTTCATCAAAATGTTTGAGCAAATGCCCATTCACTTTAAAAGTCCGATTATCATCAGTTTTCAACTCTACAGCACCATAGGGAAAAACTTTGGCAATTTCAAACGGTCCTGACCTTCTTGATCTCAACTTTCCTGGAAATAACTTCAAACGGGAGTTATAAAGTAAAAATTTTTGTCCATGTAAAAAATCCCGCTTGATTATGTTTCTATCATGCCATCTCTTTGCTCATTCCTTGTAGATACGAGAATTCTCATAAGCTTCATTCCTCCATTCATCCAATTGATTCAATTGAAGCAATCTTTTCTCACCTGTAGCTTTTTCATCAAAATTAAGGAATTTAATGGCCCAATATGCCTTGTGCTCAAGTTCTACAAGAAGATGACATGATTTACCAAAAACAATCATATATGGGGACATTCCAATAAGGGTTTTAAAAGCGGTTCTATAAGCCCATAATGCATCATCTAATTTTAAAGACCAATCTTTCCTAGATGCATTAACAGTTTTTTCTAAAATTCTTTTGATCTCCCTATTGGATACCTCAACTTGTCCACTTTTTTGTGGATGATAGGGGGTAGCAATTTTGTGTGTAACACCATATTTTGATAAAAGCTTTTCAAATTGCTTGTTACAAAAATGTGATCCCCCATCACTAATGATAGCTCTAAGCACCCCAAATCTGGTAAAAATATTCTTTTTCAAAAATTTTAAAACTACTCGAGCATCATTTGTTTGTAAAGCAACAGCTTCCACCCATTTGAAACATAATCAACTGCCACAAGTATATATTGTTTGAAAAAGATGAGGGAAAAGGACCCATGAAGTCAATTCCCCATATATCAAAAAGCTCAATTACCAAGATATTGTTTTCTGGTAATTCATGTTTCTTGGAAATATTACCAGTTCTTTGACATTGAGCACAAGACAATAAATATTTCCTGCAATCACGAAACAAATTAGGCCAATAAAATCCAGATGATAAGACCTTAGCTACAGTTCTTTGAAAACCAAAATGACCTCCAGCTTCTTTTGAATGACAATACTCAATAATGTTAAGCTATTCAGATTCAGGCACATAACGTCTAATTACTTGGTCAGCACATTTTTTGAACAAATATGGTTCATCCCAAAAATAACTTTTCACATTATGCAAAAACTTTTTCTTTTGTTGATATGACAAACCATATGGAATGATTTTGCTAACCAAATAATTGACATAATCAGCATACCAAGGCAAATTTAGGATGTCTACTGCATGCAATTGTTCATCAGGAAACTTTTCATTGATGGGAATATCTAGACTATCAGATTCTAGTCTAGATAAATGATCAGCAATCACATTCTCAGTTCCCTTCTTATCTTTAATCTCAAGATCAAATTCTTGCAGCAACAGTATCCATCTAATCAACCTTGGCTTTGCATTAGCTTTAGCAAACAAGTATTTCAAAGCAGCATGGTCAATATATACTATGACTTTAGATCCTATCAGATAAGGCCTAAACTTGTCACAAGCAAATATAACAGCAAGAAGTTCCTTTTCAGTTGTGGCATAGTTTCTTTGAGCCTCATTTAAAGTCCGACTAGCATAGTATATGACATGGAATATCTTACCTCTTCTTTGGCCCAATACTGCTCCTACAACAAAGTCGCTGGCATCACACATAAGTTCAAAAGGTAGCTCCCAATCAGGTGCAATAATGACTGGTGTAGATGTGAGCTTCTCCTTTAATAAGTTAAATGCCTGCAAACAATTGTCATCAAAATTAAACACTGTGTCTTTCTCAAGAAGATTGCAAAGGGGTTTAGAAATTTTTGAGAAATCTTTAATAAATCTTCTATAAAAGCCTGCATGTCCTAAAAAACTTCTAACTCCCTTAACAGTGGTTGGTGGTGGTAATTTCTCAATGATCTCAATTTTTGCCTTATCAACTTCAATTCCTCTAACTGAAACTTTGTGACCCAAAACAATCCCTTCTCTTACCATAAAATGACATTTTTCCCAATTTAAAATCAAATTTGTGTCTTTGCATCTTTGAAGAACACAAGCTAAGTTTTCTGAACATGCTTCAAAAGACTTTCCAAAAACAGAAAAATCATCCATAAAAAATTCAATAAAATTCTCAAGCATGTCCGAAAAAATAGCCATCATACACCTTTGAAAAGCAGCAGGTGCATTGCAAAGACCAAAGGGCATCCTCCTAAAAGCAAAAGTGCCATAGGGACAAGTAAAAGTGGTTTTTTCTTGGTCATCAGGAGATATAGAAATTTGATTGTAACCAGAATAACCATCTAAAAAGCAATAATCATCATGCCCTGCAAGTTTTTCTAACATCTGATCAATGAAAGGGAGGGGAAAGTGGTCTTTTCTGGTGGCATCATTTAATTTTCTATAATCAATGCAAACTCTCCACCCAGTTACAGTACAAGTAGGAATCAAGTTATTTTCTTCATTTTTCACAATGTCATACCACCTTTCTTTGGCACAACTTGAACTGGACTTACCCATTT
Source organism: Combretum micranthum (assembly GCA_024138025.1). Taxonomy (NCBI): domain Eukaryota; kingdom Viridiplantae; phylum Streptophyta; class Magnoliopsida; order Myrtales; family Combretaceae; genus Combretum; species Combretum micranthum. Next base: position 37,448 of record JAMXBD010004370.1, read on the forward strand.
ACTATCAGAGATAGGATAGGTAATACCTGCATCAAGAGTTTCAAAACTTCCTTTTTTACTACCTCCTTAAGTGTTGGGTTAAGTCTCCTCTGTGGTTAAACTGTCGGTTTGTACTCAGCTTCCATCAAGATCTTGTGAGTACAAATGATAGGGCTAATTCCCTTGATATCAGCAATAGTCCATCCAATTGCTTCTTTATGCTTCCTTAGAACTCCAAGCAGCTGCTGCTCTTGTTCACCTGTCAAGTAAGATGAAACAATTATTGGCAAAATATCTCCAGTTCCTAGAAAAGCATATTTTAAATGTGAAGGAAGAGGTTTAAGCTCAATAGTTGGTGGCTGTATCAATGATGGTACGGGCTTGCTTTCACTAATGCCTAGCTCCTCATAATATCTTCCTTTGATTTGATGCACTTGCTTAACTTCTTCTTCTTGCTCTTGCATCATCACTCCAATCATCCAGATTTCTTAAAACAGACTCCATAGTCTCCACACCTACATTCCCTTCAACAACTCAGAGATAAACTCATCAACAACATCAATAGTATAACAGGAACCTTTATCAAATCTTTTCATTGCATCGTAAACATTAAAAGTTACCTGATCATTTTCTACCCTTAAAGTGAGTTTACCTTGTTCCACATCAATTAATACTTTACCGGTTGCAAGGAATGGTCTGCCAAGGATCATTGGGACTTCACGATCTTCATCCATTTCCAAGACTATGAAATCTATAGGAAATATGAATTTGTCAACCTTCACCAAAACGTTTTCAACAATATCACGTGGGTATTTGACACTTCTATCTGCAAGTTGCAAGGTGACATGAGTTTCTTTGCATTCTTCAAGTCCTAATTTCCTGAAAATGGATAAAGGCATAAGATTAATACTTGCACCATAATCAATAAGTACTTTATCAAAATGAAATTTTCCTCTAGTGCAAGGTTTAGTAAAACTCCCCTGATCTCTTTGTTTGGTAGGCAAATGTGGTAGACTTTTCTGCAAAATCATGGAGCATTCTCCTGTGAGCATCATTGGTTCATTTCCATCGATCCTTCTCTTCTTAGTAAGTAATTCCTTGATAAATTTTGCATATGAAGGCATTTCTTGAATCATTCTAAGAATAGAATATTGATTTGCAACTTCTTGAAGACATCCAAAAATTTTGAAAATTGTTCATCCAATCTTTGTTGCTTCAATCTTCTCGGAAAAGGAATCGGTGGAACATAAGCTTTTACTTCAGGTGATTTTTGCACAGGTTCCTCCATCTTTTGTTTTTCTTTGTCTTTGACTGGAATCTCCTCATTTTCTTGTACTTTTGTCTCAACTGTCTCAATTTCTTTGCCACTTCTCAAAACAATTGCATTCACAGTTTTAGGATTTTCCTCGGTGTTGCTTGGTAAAGAGCCAGATGGTCTATTACCAACTTATTGAGCAAGTTGATGGATTTTTCCTTGAAGATCTTGAATAATATCATGCTGATTGTTGAGTGCGGTCTGAGTAGTTTGAATGAAAGTCTTCAACAATTCATCAATTGAAATTTGATTTTACTGAGGTGAGGTGGAGGCTGAGTATTTCTTATGGGACCTTGTCTTTGAAATCCAGGTGGAGGCTTGAAAACATTTGCACCATTCTTGTAGGAAAGATTTGGATGATTACGCCATTCTGGATTGTAAGTATTTGAATATGGTCCATAATTAATTCTCCCAAACTTTCCAACATAGTTTAGTTGCTCTCCACTTGATGATGGTGTATTGCCATGAGGACAATCATAAACTGGATGTGGTCTTGAGCACAACTCACAAGTAGCAACTTGATTATAATTTAAAGAACTAGATGCCACAAGTTTACTCACTTGTGTAGTTAAAGCTGAAACTTGAGCGGTGAGTTGTTGCATGGATTCACTATCTTGAACAGATTCCATCTTTGATCTTGTCCCTTCACAGCTCCAATTGTGAGCACTAGAAGCTAATTCTTCAATTAAGGCACTAGCTTCATCATATGTCTTTCCCATGAGTGATCCTCCAGATGTAGCATCCACTAATGATCTCAAAGTCTCATCTAGACTGAGATAAAAATTTTCAATCAAAAGATTGTCCGGAAGTCCGTGATGTGGGCATTTCCTAACTGCTTCTTTGAATCTTTCCAAGCTTCATATAATGATTCTCCATGAAACTTTGTGAAGTTGGTGATCTCATTCCTTAGCCTGGCAGTTCTGGCAAGAGGGAAAAATCTCTTCAAAAATTTTGTTGTCAAGTCTGCCCATGAAGTAATTGACTCGGGTGGTTGAGAGTTGAACCATGCCAATGCTTTATCCCTTAGAGAGAAAGGAAAAAGCTGCATTCTAATGGCCTCATCAGTAACACCATTGAGTTTGATGGTATTGCAGTATTGGAGGAATTTGGCAATGTGCTCATCCGGCGTTTCATTTGATATCCTCCAAATTGATGTGATTCAACCATCTGAATCAATGCTAGTTTAAGCTCAAAATTGTTAACTTGAACTGCAGGTCTTCTCACAGCAGGACCTTGAACAGTTGGTATAGTGTAATCTCGAAGTGCTCTAACAGGTACAGCTTGAATTTGATTGTTGTTGTGATCATTGTTTCCCTCATTGTTTCTTGGATCGTTTTCTGCCATTTCTTCTTGTCTTCTACGATTTTCTCTCCTCTGTTGACGTAAAGTTCTTTCAATTTCAGGATCTATTGGTAGAAGATTAGCACTTCTACTTCTTTGCATATAACCTGTGAAGAGGAAAGAAAAGAATCAATTCCTTGGAAAACACCTAAACTACTAGCAAAACTAAAAGTAATCTAATATTAATTTTGGTCCCGGCAACGGCGCCAAAAACTTGATCTGAATGGGATGTGTATATAAAATTTCAGATGCTACCAGCAAGTATACTGGGTCTTGATCAAGTAATATAGAATGAGTAGAGTATCGTTCCCACATACACTAAATTAACTACTAGATTGGTATTAGCTTATTCAAATATTTAGGCAATCAAAGTTTCAATTAACTATAACTAATTAATTCTATATGAATGCAAATGAGAATGTGAGAACGATATATAAGATGAATGTGGGAAGGAAAAGAATCCATCATAATCTTTACTAATCATATTGAATTTGTATTATATGAACAATTAGGATTATGGATATTTGTAAGAAATTGTAAAGACCAAAACAAAGTTTTAGTGAACCATAAAATAATCTATTAGCTTCCGCTATACAAATTATCAATGGAATCTAATTTATAATCATAAATCTTCCAATTCTATGATTGTCTAATATCCTAAATTAACTTCTCCTAATTCCTTAGTGAGAAATTAAAATAAAATATTGCATGAAGTACATGGAACAATTTCTAAATTAAAATCAAACTTGGTTGTTTCCACAAATGCTGTTTAATTTCAATTTATCAATTCCTATGAACCCTAATTCTTCTTCCAAATCATCAGAATTCTTATCAATTCAATTTCAATCAGAAATAAAATAGGTAACTAGGATTCAATAAAATATTCCATAATTCTAACAATCCTATAATATAAATTCAAGAATCATTTTAGCGAAATTAGGACTTCATCACTTCCCACAAAGAAACATTTAGCTACTCATGGATGTTGATTCAATAATCAGATAAGAATATGTAATTGATAGCATTATAAACAAATAATTCAGATAAATGAATTGCATAAGAAAGAGAATAGATATCACTAATTCAAGTATCACAATCTTCAATTACAACTCTTGAAAGCTCACAAATTTCTCTCACAAATCTCTATGAAATGCTAGACTATTTCTATACTTAAGTGTACTACTTTGCTTCTGCTTGTTGATGAATGTTGGAGGGCGGTAGAACCCCTATTTATAGGAAAAATTTCGTGTAAGGCATTAAATGAAATTTGCTGTTTCAATACGTATGCCGGCAGTTATGATCCTACACGGGCGGCTTACAGACGACGTATCATCAATTTCTTCTTTGCACAGGTAGTGCACTGGCAGCTTTCAACTTCGGTTACACAGGTAGGCCGCTTCAACGCCGGCGACTTAGACGTAGATCTAGCCGGCGTATGTGATGAGAAATGAACGATTGGGCTCATTTATAACGAAAGTTGCCCTAAAGCCGGTGGCTTTGATACCGACCTAGATACTCCAATAGATTTGTCTCTTCAATTTCCTCCAAGCGTGTGTTGTCTTCATGTCGCTTCTGATTTTTGATCTACACAGCCTCAACGCCGGCAGCTTAGTAGACGGCGTAGATTGTAACTCCTTCAAAGCTGGTGATGTTTTAATTCTGGGCTGCCGGCCTTTCATGTACGCTGGTCTGTTCAACTTCTATGCCGGCAGCTTTGAGGCGGCGTAAGTGTGGTTGAGTCAAAGGCTGGCAAAGCTAGCAGTGTATGTAGCGGCCTTGAGTGTAAGCCGTTTGAACGCCGGCAGCTTTGAATGTTGAAATGCCGGCGTATCCTTAAATTTTTCCAATTTTCACTTCAAAGTTTCTTGTTTTAATTTCTTTGTCTAAATTAGTCCTGAAACATGAATTTTAATCAAAACAAATATCCATTCTAGCTCTTATGAACATCAACAAGTTGCGTAAAATATGATCTTATCAGCCGACGCATGTAATAGAGAGAGAGAGAGGATTTTTGTTTGTTTTATGATTTTTTGTAAAGAAAAGAAATAATTTGTAAGGTTTGATGTGAATAAAGTTGTATTAGAAATGTAGATAGTAAGAAATAGGTATGTAGGTAGTAAGAAATAGGTATGTAGGTACTAAAAAATAGGTGTAAGAAAAAGCAAAGATAGTGAAATAGTAACGAATAGTAGAAATAGTACTATGAATAGTAGACTAGACATATGATATACCGGTAGTAATAAAAATACGCGTAAACGAGCTATATCTGTTATTTTTACTTACCGAAAAATTCTAAAACTGATAATTTTGAAATCCTTATTTAATTACGAGTCTTTTGATGTTATTAGAATATTTTTATTATTTCGACTTCTGGGACATGCTTTTCGAGAATTGATCCCGTTTGAGTTCGAAGGACACTCGAAATTCACGAATATAATATTTTTATGTTACCCTATATTATTATGAACTATTTTAAGCCATTAACTTAATTTCGTTTTCTAGAGTTTGAGAACGCAGGATTGCTGGAGTTGAAATTGTTTGATTGTCTTGATCTTTGTTGACTTTTAACACTTCGGTTTGACTAAGGTTAGGGTTTAATCCAATTTTACCCTAGAAATTAAGGTGTTATATCAGGAATCGGATAGGTAGATCTTTTCATGTTCGGGTTTTTTTGAATCTAACGATTATTAAACTTTCTATTTTTGTTTTTGAAAATTCCTTTATGAAATTCCCATGATCGAAATTGTTTAAGGTTTGGTTTCAACTTAGGTCAGACTTTAGGGTTTTGATTCGGTAATCCAAAACAATTCTCGAAAAATTCGGGGGCTTATAATGGAACATTTATTTAAAGGTTGTAAAAAAAAAAAAGAAAGAAAAAAATTTCATCTTCTAGTTTTTTTCCCCTTTAAGCGTATCAATATTGTAATATGCATTTATTTTTATTTACACCTTTAATAGGCATGCGACGCTTGCTGAAGGATCATATTATTTGTAAATTCCTTATTAATTATGCACTTCCAAGCCCACCCACCTCTTGTTAGGTCTGCTTTTGTTCGGTATACAAATGAAAGGCCATCTTTCAGTTTCATTTAAGATAGATAACTGAAATCATGAAAACAGGAAATATCCTACCATTCAGTTATTCTATAAATAGGCTTCCTCTCTTATTAGTTAGGACATAGAAAAATTGAAAACGAAAAAACACAACCACACTCTCTCTTAGTTGCTTAGAATTACATCCTTACTCCCAACATTACTCCTGTACTACTTCCCTATACTACTTCTTCCATAATCAATAAAGATCAAAGGATTCTATAAGATACAGTCTCAAACTCTTTGTTTATTTTCTTTTCAGATTTCTTAAGTACCTTTCGAGACCAAGCGAAAGGGAGAAGTGTTGTGTTCATTTGCATATTATAACCTGCTCTCTTATTATATTTGATCTTGCTTGTTATATTCGATCCTCTTATTGGTATCAAAGCCAGATTAGAATTTCTATTACAAGATGTCGAGCCTGGATTTTTCCACTATCTGTTTCATTTCTCCTAACCCGATTCACATTAAACCCGAACCCATTTAACATGAATCCTCGACTAAGGGTTAAAAGAAATTTTAATTTATGAAAACTTTTAGAGTCGCCACCCGATATAAATCAGGAAAAAATAAAAAGCTAGGATCAATGGGTCGGTTGATCCTAACTTAGCTACTAGTCTGCGAAACTTTGATTTAAAAACCAAACTTTTAAAACCAGATATCATGGATTCGGGGGCTAACCTATTAAAACCAAATGGTTACCACTTTTGGAATTTTAAACTTATAATTTATCATTTTCATGCTCAAAAACTCAAATAATATATTACAAGTCAAATCATTCATTTTTATTTTTTTATGTGCTTTTCTTCATTTTTATTTATTTTTATTTTTTTAGAACATGAATATCAACAAAATATCTTATATTTACAAAATATTTATTCACAATATTTAAAAAACAAAAACTTTTTTTTTTTATGTTTTAATGTCGCCCCGCAGGTGCCTACGTACTCGCTAATCGAGATCAAACAAAACGTAGTTATTTTAAAAAGAACCTTAGTTTGTTGATCAATTTTAATTTTTGAACTCTTTTCACTGTAAATTCATTAAATTTTGAATTTTTATGAAAATCATTTTTGATGATCCTATGATCTAATCAATTGATTTTTTTTATTTTATGAAAACATATTTTTCTAAGTCCAAAAATCATTTTTTCTTTATTTTTTTTTAAAAATTTTGGTTTTGGAAATACAATTTTGTCATTTTTATTTATTATTATTATTATTATTATTATTATATTATTATTTTTAATAATCATCACATAAATTCATAACATATTCAAAATATTTTACAATACATTAAAATTATTTTCATGCATCAAATACGCATTTCTAAAAGCAATTTATGTATAAATACATATTAAAAATATTCAAAAATATACAAAAAAATAAATTTATATGAAAAATAATTATTTTGATTTTTCTTGATTTTTCTGAATTTTTCTGAATTTTTTACTATTTTTTGCTATTTTCTGAAATTAATTATATAATAAAATAATAATAAAATAATGCGGACTGACCTGGGCCGTTGGATGGAGCGGATGCGATCTGGATCATCTGATCTGAAGACCAATCCTAGCCGTCTGATCTCGTTGACTCAATCTGGGGCGTTGATCTGCTTGATTGAATCTGGGCCGTTGATCTGCTTGATTGAATCTGGGCCGTTGATCTGCTTGATCGAATATGGACCGTCTGATCTGGTTGATTGAATCTGGACCGTCTGATCTGCTTGATCAAATCTAGACTGTTGATCTGTTTGGTTGAATCTAGGCCGTCTGATCTGGTTGATTGAATCTAGGCCGTCTAATCTGGTTGATTAAATCTGGGCCGTTGATCTGAGCTGACCGTTGACCGTTGACCAGGGGGCGGGTTGGACTTCGGGTTTTCGGATCGGATTTCGGGTCGGATCTGACCCGATCGGGCGAAGAAGATGAAGTCGGTGGTTTCGAACGCTTCCTCGGCCGTTTCTGGTGGTTTTTGAGGCTGGAGGGGTTGTCGGCCCGACGCCTGTGGGGGAGCCGCAGCTGGTGGCGGTGGTGGATCGCGCCCAGATCCACCGGAAGCGGCGGTTCGCGGTGGTGGCTACCGGCGGCTCAATCGGAAAATTTCAAAAAAATTTGCAGAATTCAATTCGAGAAAATTGATCAATTCTAAGCAAACTTGATCACTTTAAACAACTCCGCAAACCTATTTATCACTTCTAATTGGATCAAAAACTCCAAATAAGCTTCGAATTTGTGAATTTTGCAAATTTTGCACAAACTCTCGAATTTTCAGATCTCACTCTCTCAGTGTATTTTTCTTGAAATTGAATTGTGCTTTCTGCTTGTGGGGTGATCCTATTTATAGATTTCGAAACAATTTGTCATTTCGAAGCTTTGTACTTGTTCAATTTTTGAATCACGAATCGTTATACTTTTTCAAATAAGAACGATTCAAAATTGGGACTCGATTCGTGATTGTTGGTTCAAATTGATCACGAATCTTATGTTTATACATCATAACTCTTCGATTAAGTGTGTTTAATTTGATCAAAGAACACAATTCGGCCAATTTTAAAATTTGAAAAATCATGTCTATTCGAATTTTTCCCAATTTTCATGTCTCAATTAATGTGCCTTTTGGGATGAAATAATGCACGAATTGTGTATAGATGTGATGTATCCCATGCCTAGTTTGTGTCTGTATAATTAATTTCGAAAAAACACAAAGATTCGTTGCTCAAATGAGGCCTCAAAGTGGATGAACCGATGTGTCTTTTGGGAAAAAAAATTGGACAAAAAGAGGCAAAATCTGCCTTGGGCTAGGATCGAACTTGGGTCCCTTTGCTCCTGTGTCTATGGTCTGAACCGTTAAGCCGTTGGCCTGTGCCTTGGTCATATAGCTAACCCACTAATACTTAAGACTAATAAAATATATATTATATTAAGCTCAAATAATTATTTATTTTAATTTTTCTTACATATATTTTATTTGCATTACTATTATTCATTTAATTATTTTATTGTACATATTTTATTCCTCTATATATTTTTTATTATTTTTTATTTATTTTATTTATTTTCTCTTTTCTCTCCTTTTTTATACTATTATTTATTATTTTTATTATTATATCTTATGAACTCATCATGACATTAATTTAATCTAAACTTAAGCCTAATTTTTAATTGAGCAAAAATTGGGTGTCTACACAAGACCTACAGTACCTAGTCGTTATTATGTCCGTTTGTTGTCGTGGTTAGGCGTTGTTAGTACATCCTCTGACTTGATGGTTAATGGTTGTTTAAGTATTATTTGAAGCTTAGACTGACAGAAAAACTGGTTTTAACTGATAACAAGACTAAGGAGAGAATGATAAGAAGATGAATAGTGTTTATAACTAGTATAGTAAGGAAATAGTAACACACACCAAATATCGAGTAGCACTAAACAACATAAGACAAGCACCTTTTCATATATCTTTGCTTACACTTAATGAATAGAAACAGGATAACAGGGAGAATAATACCAGACAACAATAGAAGTCAGTTACCTTTGCATAGAAATAACCTCCTACCTTTAGTTGATTACATAACTGCAGAAAGATCCCTAGTTAGCTCCTTATCTAATTACAAAAATACTGCTAATACTTGGATCACAACATTTACTAGTCATAAAAATAGAGTAAGCCGCCATAGAACTTTACCGGTAAATAGCATAAGTAATAATACTGAAGATACAACAGAGTTAAGGTTAGACAATACTTTGTCGAGTGATATAGTAGCTAGATACAGACAAGTAGAAAACGAAAGTTTAGGAAATTAAGTAAACAACAGTATAGAACTAGAAAATAGACTCAGTAGTATAATACAAAATTTAGAAGTATTAAAAGATAATATAAAAGACATAGTTACTGCTTATCAAATTAGGAGAAGATAAAGACATGGAAAGAGTAATAAATGCTTTAAGTGAACTAGCACCATAATTGACTAGAATTTCTGAAGTTAAATAAGCTATACAAAACTTAAAAAGACAGAATAAGACACCAACTAGAAGGATTAGAAGATTATATTAGAGAACAAAGACCATAAAACTTAGCTATAGACTGCTTCATCTGTATAGATAAACTTTTTAGGTTGGTTTTAGTAAGTTTACAGTTTTACTTAAGAACTTTACAGTTAAGATCACCAGGAAGTTTAGGACGCACTTTACAAAGGGTTACAGAAGTTTGGCCTAACGAAGAAGTCCCAGATACAAAGGTAGAACACTTAATCAGTTTTTTAAAAGAAGAATGGTTAGATGGTCAAAGATAGAGTCTTACCAATCTTTAAATTTGTTTTTAAATGTTCTATAGGAAACAAAGATATTAGTCCAGAAATAGAGTTAGATACAAGAAAAGAAATTACTCTTGTTGATTGAATTACAGATACACAAATAGATACTGATTGGTATTTGGACACAGACTAAATAGTTAAATTAAAAAAATTAGAGTGGTTAGATTTAGAAATAGCTTATAGAAATAGAAAAATAATTAGGCATCCAGATTTTAGACATCGTTGTTATTTTCAGAATTACAGACATCAGATCCATGGAGAAAGTGAACAATTGAATACTATTATAGATCTTCTAATAAGTTTATGAATAGCCTTAGAAGAAAGACACTTTAGCATACATAGTCAAATAAGACTTGTAATAGAACAAATAAGAAAAACAAATATAGAGTTACAACAAACTTTAGATAATATTAAATATATTGTTACACCTTTACAGAAAAAATTACATGAACATAGGACCATACAAGATTCACTTAAATAAAAAGAAGAAAAAAAAAAAGAAAAAAGAAGAGGTTTTACAGAAATTAGAAAACATTAGATACTTAATACAGGGAAAATAAACTAGCGTCACATCCTAGGTATCTTGAGGCATTAAGAGTATCATCCGTCTTCCAGGAAGAAGCCACAGGATTTTCCAATTACAAACTACCTACAGAACCAGAGAAGTTTCTATTAAGATAAAATAATACTATTATAGCTTTACTAATAGGAATAGATGATAATATAACAATTTGGGTAATTTTATAGAAGGTTGGAATAAACATATTAAACAGAAATAAATACAGTTGAGTCACATTTATAGGATAATATAAAAACAATACAGGATAAATTTGTATAATTAGAAAAGATAAGAGAAGAAGTAAGACAATTAAAAGAATTACAGAAAGACAAAACTATAGACAAAGAATTACACAAAGAAGAATTAGAGGAAATGTTTATAGGAATTAAGAATATAAAATTACAAGATAAAAAATTTGAATATGGTTGTGTAGACGGAATAGATATTTGGAAAAGTATTTACAGAAAAAATGTCTAAAGCCTTATAGGTATTTAAAAAAGATCAAGGAAGAATTACAAAAGAGAAAATAGGACTGGACAAAAGAATCATGGGATCACTGTCTAGGAAGAAGGAAGATAATGCAATTTTACAGCAACTAGAAGAAATAGTTGATATAGATAAAGATCTATACCTTTATAATGCATAAGCAACTATCTCTTTAAAGTATTGCGCTTTTCGAGTGGTTTTGTCCTTTAATTGTGTTTTGGAATTTGTTGAAGAGAATCTCAATTCTCGAGCCACACCACATGATTTATATTGAATTACTCTTCTAAAAACATGTTTAATGGTAAGAATCCTATCAGAGGAGTTAGTAAATTGATCTTGTTGGCTACATTTTTTTCACTTTGCCTGTCTTAGTTAGTTTTTTTTTTTTTCCCCTTCCTAGAATTGTATGATTTGAATTTTCATGCTTCTTTACTTGGGATAACTTAGATATTATTAACTTCCTAATGGCACTTGACGGCATAGTTTGCTTCACTCCTGATCTCCCAATGAAAAATTAGCAATATCTTTTTGTTTCTACTAGAAGTTTAGTCTCCAGCAATTTGTAAAACTATCCTACAAAGCAACTTTCTCCAACACATCCGCTGTCGTCGCATTAACTAAAAAATAAATAAATCATAATAGCAAGACATCACAAGTTATTTGGACAATGCACAGGCACACATAACAAGAAATAATTGAGCACATAAACTCACATAAAAAGAAATAATTAAGAAGCAGGTAAACTCATTTGTTTTTAATAATTACCCCAAAGTATATTTTTAGAAAAAATATCCATTGTCTTCCAAAATACTTACTTTTTATTTGAATTATCAATCTCCTTCTCCCCTTCTTTTTGAGTCGTCGAGTTTTCTAATTTTTACTTAGTAGGAAGGTAAATATCGTAAAAAATATCTGAAATTTAACAAGTTATATAATTAAGTACATAAATTTTGAAATTGATCAACTTGATACCGAGATTACTTTTTATGTATGCTAAACCAATCATGGAGGTACTATTACCGTTAACGAAAAGTTTTTTAAAGTACTAAATTGATCTATTTCAAAATTCAGGTACTTGATTGTATATGCTACCAAAATTCAAGTACCATTTGCAATATTAACCCTACTAAATATTCCGGAGATTATTCATGTTTAAACATCATTTAAAAATATTATATAAATACAACTTGGATAAAGATAATTACTTAATTACCATCACTATATCAATTTTTATGTAATTAGTCAACATGTTGCATGATCAACATGTGATACACATTTAAACATATATCATATGTTGATCATGCAATATAGCTATTTCAAAAGTTTGTCGGAATACAACGCAATATCGCATAATGAAGATGCAATACCTATGTAAATTCTTGTATCACATCTTTTTGTGATATAGCGATGATAATTTTGTAATAAAAAAATTCTAATTTATATTTTGGTAATTCCTTTTTTTTTTGGGTTAAAAATTGTGGACATGTTTTCACCCCTAAGTATTTCGTTATATCTACTAATTTTTTCATCCATTCACGAGTGTTAACTTTAAATTAATTCACGGCAAATAACTTAATAAAATAATATTATATATATATAATTACAAGATATAATAAAATATATTAGCTATTATTGATCACATAATATAATAAAGAATAAAGAAATGCGCTTAAACTATATGAACACCGGCCATCTTGGTGGACCACTCCTAAACTAATAAGAAATAAACAAATTAAAGAAAACAGAAAATTTAATAGAATTATTAGGAAACATAATTTTGTAATATTGCAAAAACATAAGAACTCAAAAGGAAAAAGAAAAAATTAAGAGCACATTTTCCGCATTTTTAACATCTTTCCGTCCTGATCGCTTTTCAAATAAATAGTAATGCCTTTTTATTATAAATGTGTATATATATCTATTATTATAAAACCAAAACATTTTCAGTTTGGAGTCCACATTTTTAAATATAATTTTTTTATCCTATTATATTTTTGTCTTTCACTTACTTTTCCTCTACCCTTACCTAAAACTTTCATATACATTTTAAATTTTAAACTGTCATCTAACCACCACATACTTTTATATTACCATATTCTTCTTTTTCTCTAATGAACTCCTTTTATCAAGTCTTTTTTTTTTCAATTCTATATGTTTTGCAGCACCTGTTACACGGATGCACAATCCTCTTGTGTACATATAGAGGAAAAGATGCTTGCTACTGTGCACCTCTATTTTTTCCTGCTTGGAAAAGGCTTAAAAATCAACTATGTTACAAAAGGAAAAATAAATATGATACCAATAAGAGGATCGAATATAACAAGCAAGATCAAATATAATAAGAGAGCAGGGTATAATATGCAAATGAACACAATACTTTTCCCTTTCGTTTGGTCTCAAAAGGTACTTAAGAAATCTGAAAAGAAAATAAACAAAGAGTTTGAGACTGTATCTTACACAATCCTTTGAGCTTTATTGATTATGGAAGAAGTAGTACAGGGAAGTAGTACAAGAGTAATGCTGGGAGTAAGAAAGTAATTCTAAGTAACTGAGAGAGAGTGTGGTTATGTTTTTTCATTTTCAATTTTTTCGTATAAGAGATCGAATATAATAAGAGAGAATGGTATAATATGCAAATAAACACAATACTTTTCCCTTTCGCTTGGTCCCAAAAGGTACTTAAGAAGTCTGAAAAGTAAACAAAGAGTTTGAGACTGTATCTTACAGAATCCTTTGAGCTTTATTGATTATGGAAGAAGTAGTACAGGAAAGTAGTACAGGAGTAATGCTGGGAGTAAGGAAGTAATTCTAAGTAACTGAGAGAGAGTATGGTTATGTTTTTTCGTTTTCAATTTTTCTGTATCCTAACTAATAAGAGAGGAAGCCTATTTATAGAATAACTGAATGGCAGGATATTTTCTGTTTTCAAGATTTCAGTTATCTATCTTTACAAGGGTAGAAAAGGTATACACAAAATATAAGGAAGGGAAAAAAAGGAAAAGCACTATTTACAATTGTTTGGAACTATTTAGAACTGTTTTCTTGTCAGTTCTGGTCATCTGTAACTCATGTTGTAATGTCTTGTCATTAATTCTGGTCTTCTGATTTCCCATACTGCTCAATCTCTTCCATGATTGAGATGTCTTCTTCATAGCTTCGATTTTTTATGTTAATCTGGTGTCTATGCTTCTCTATATTATCATGTTATGGGATGAGAAGATGTTGTAAATCTAGGATTGGTAAATCAAGTAATTTTCTTCAGGTGGTGGCATGGTTGCATGAGCAATGGAATGTGCTATCCAATTTTCTACCTGTGTTGGTTTCTCTCAAATAATGATTTTGATGATAACAAAAAGATGATGAAATAACAATCATCTTGAGTTTTGTTTTGTCAAAAAGATTTGTATGAACTTTTACAAAAGTCAGAAGGATCGGCAAAAGGAATATTGTTTATGAACAAGTTCAAAAATGAGAAGGCAGAAGGTGTATCAAAAGGTGAAGGACATTTATCGTTATGAAGAAAAATAATGTTATTTGATTTTTGAAGGCCTAGCTCCAATGATTGAATATATTTGGGAAATATATTCAATCTGTTCCACAAGAGTTGGTTCATTATCTGCAGGGTTTTTAATTTTCTAATTTAAATTTAATTACAACAGTACAATTTTTTAAAAAATTAATTGGATTAAAGCAAAGTTACAACAGATTTTGTTCGAATTGTTTTTGAGGAAATGAAAGTAGTATATATAACATGAAGGAATCACAAGACATATTCGAGAGATTATGGGAGCTTATCCAAAAATCAGGTTGAATTCAAAAATCCTATAATTGATGGTCTAGAAGAACTTGGTGCATAAATAGTACCAAACGAAATCAAACAATGGTTGAATTATTTGAATTTCTTACTTGAGATTTTATGCAAGATTATAGAGATTTTTGGAGTTATCCATTTGAGCAAATCTTATGAAAAGTTTATCAGAAGCTTTAAAAATCAAACGCAAGTGAATCATGAAGATAAACTCGAAGGGATACTGTCAACGTGTAGTTTGAGAAATATCAGGAACAGAGAACAAGTTTTACGAGAAAAGAAAAAGTTTCAAGAGCAAAACATTGTCATTTTACTGTTCATCTTCTTTGTTCTAAATTGTCGAGGACTTTTATTTTTATTCCTCAGATTTTGTGAAAACATTCTCTTGTGAGATTGAAGTTGCAAGTAGGCTCAGTAGATTGATTGTTAGGAGAATCAAGCTGAGTGAATTGTGAACGTCTTGTAACTATTTTCATTGATTGGATTAGTGGAACAAAACCGGTATGGATTACCAGTGACCCTGGCTTGGAGCTGGAAGAGAGGATTGACGCTCAAGGTAGAACCTCTATAATTCATTTTGCATCTCTTACTCTCTCATCTCTCTTTATTTCATGCAATTTTAATTTGATTTGTTGCATTCGTTCTTTAGTCATAAGGTTGATCAAAGAGTAGAGTACTTATAGTTCTTAAGTCAGAGAGTTGGTCAGAAGGTTCCAAGGAGAAAACATTTAAACTTTAACTTAATTTTTTTTGGGAGCTTAATCATTTTGTCTCAATCTATTGTGTTGTTCTAAAGTGTTCATTAGTTAACTTCATTCTTTTAAGAAAGATCAAAAGCCATCTTAATAGTATAATCAAGTGGTGTGAATTTTGTTAGAATTTTTCAAAAAGTAAAATTTTTATATAACCAATTCACTCCCCTCTTGGTTATCTTTTCGGGACCAACAATTGGTATCAGAGCGGTTCTCATTTATTTAATTTGAGTGATCTTTTTAAATGGCTGAAAATAACATTGCTATTAATCGAGCTCCATATTTTGATGGAACAAATTATTTATATTAGAAAATGCGCATGTCTACTTACATAAAAGCTAATGACTATGGATCTTGGCAGGTGATTGCTTTTGGAGATATTCAAGTGACTATGACTGATGATGATAACTTCACTGCTGCTAAACTAAAGATCATAAAAAAGAACAACAAGGCTAAGAATCTTTTACTTACTACAATAGCTCCTTCTGAGTTTTATTTAATTTCTTCTTGTGAAACAGCAAAAGATATTTAGGACACTTTATCTAATACTTATGAAGGAACTAACACTATCAAGGAAACGAAAATCAATTCTTTGATGCAACAATATGAATTGTTCAAAATAAAGCCTAATGAGAAAATAAAGGAAGTTTTTAATCGTTTTACTACTATAACAAATGAACTAACTTCTCTTGGAAAGAAGATGGATGATCCTGATCTTGTCAGAAAGATACTTAGGATATTGCCAAAGTCATGGGATGCCAAAAAGACAACAATTGAAGAAGCTCAAGATTTGAACAAGCTGAGCCTTAGCCAATTGAGGGAAAAATTGCTAGCCTATGAGTCACATCTTCACACGACAGAGGAAATGAAGAAAGTCCAAAAGCCATAGCATTCAAAGCAAGAAAAGCTGTCAACGATACATCTGATTCTGATGATGATGACTTTGAAGAAAGCGTCGGCATGTTAGTAGAAGACCGAACAAGTTCTTTAGAGGTAAGAAATTTAAAAATTTCAATAAAGCTAACAAGTTTGGTTCAGGGAAGAACTTCAAGGAAAAGGAAGAAAAGAAGGAAAAGAAGGAAATTGTTTGCTATGAATGCAAACAACCAAGCCATATTAAATATGAATGCCTGATTCTAAAGAAGAAGATGAAGAAATTCAAAAAAAAAGTCACGCAATGATGGCTACATGGAGTAATCTGGACGCATCAGAGAGTGAATCAGAAGGTGAAAGTGAAAATGAAGAAGAAGCCAACTTGTGTCTTATGGCAGCTTCCGAGGTAAGTACTGATTCTGAGGAAGAACTAAATGAAACTGATATGTATTCAGAAATGAAAAAGTTACTTAGAGCACTTGAAAAGGTAGATTCAAAGATATCTAAGTTAGATATTGAGAATAAGGTGTTAAAGAATAAGAAGGATGTCTTGCGTCAAACTAATAAATTGATCATTGATGAGAATGACATGTTAAAGAACGATAATAAGAAGTTGTTTGTCAAAACTGATGCTTTAAGAAAAGAAAACGAAGTCTTGAAAAACGAAATCAAAGAACTGAATGGTCGAGTGGAAGATCTGTCACAATCTATCAAGAACACGTTCAACAAATTTAATGAGAGTGATAAGAAGTTAAATATGTTAATCAATAGTCAAAGACCTTCTTGTATAAAGTTTGGGATTGGATACGTATCTGGGAGTTCTTCAAATAATGTGAAAAAGGCAACTTTTGTTAAAGCCCAGAGATCTGGAAATGACAAAAACACTATTTATCCTCTTAAAAACATTAAGAACAGCTACGGCAGAGGGAATGTCAGAAGGTTTGCTCCTCAAAAATACCCTATCAGAAGGTATAGCAGAGGGTACAGGTATGAGTCTAATAATTATTCAAAACAAAATTATTATATAAAATCGAATCAAAGGTATTACACACATCCATATGCATGCTCTTTTTGTAATAAATTAGGTCACATTGAGAAATACTGTTTCTACAAAAGAAACAAGCTCAGTACACATCAAGTTAAGAAACAAGATAAAACGAGCTTGACTTATCAAGAACCCAAGTTTGTTTGGGTTCCTAAAAGGATTTGATCACCTTGTTTATGTTTTGTAGGAACAAGGAGCAAAAATAAAAGGAACTTGGTACTTGGACAGTGGATGGTCAGGCCACATGACTGGAGATGCTTCCTTGTTCACTAGTCTAATATGGAAAGAAAAGGGGTATGTAAGATTTGGTGATGACAGCCGTGGTAAAATAATTGGTCAAGGTACAATTGGTTATTCCCCATATATGATTGAGAATGTTTCCTTGCTTAAAGGATTAAAACATAATCTTTTAAGCATAAGTCAATTATGTGATAAAGGTTATCAAATAAATTTTGAAAAGAACAAGTGTTTTGCATATGATTCTAATGGAATTAAATTGTTTGAAGGATTTAGGAAAAGGAATGTGTATCTAATTACTCCATCTGATATGAATATTGAGTGTTGCTTTTTATCTATGAATGACAGTATACATGTTTGGCATAAAAAACTTGGTCATGTAAATTTTAATCATTTAGAAAAACTTTCAGAAAGAGATATTGTAGTTGGTTTACCTAAAATAAATATAAAACAAGATGTAAAGTGTTCAACATGTTTAAAGAACAAGATGGTCTCAATTTCTCATAAAAGTATAAATGTGATTTCAACAAAAAGACCTCTTGAGCTTTTACATCTTGATTTGTTTGGACCTACTAGAACTCGAAGTCTAGGAAGAAGCAAATATGGACTTGTTATAGTAGATGATTTTTCTAGATATACATGGGTGTTCTTTTTAAAACACAAATCTGATACATTTGAAGATTTCATAAATTTGCTAAACAAATTCAAAATGAAAAAGGACTATCAATTATTTCATTAAGAACTGATCATGGAACAGAATTTGACAATGCTATGTTTATTTCATTTTGTGAAGAACATGGAATAAGTCACAATTTTTCAGCACTATATACACCTCAACAAAACGGTGTAGTTGAAAGAAAGAACAGAACAATACAAGAAATGACTCGTTCTATGTTAAATGAAAGCAAAGTACCTGAATATTTTTGGGCTGAAGCTGTTTCAACTGCATGTTACATAATGAATAGAATATAGATTAGACCTTTAACTACTAAGACATCATATGAATTGTTTCGTGGTAGAAAACCATCTGTTTCATATTTTCATGTTTTGGTTGTACATGTTTTGTGAAAAAGAATGCACATAATTTTGGAAAATTTGATGAAAGATCTGATGAAGCAATTTTTCTAGGATACTCACAACATAGTAAAGCATATCATGTTTTCAATAAAACAACAAAAGTAGTTGAAGAATCTATTAATGTGCATTTTATTGATATGAAAGATGATTTTGATGATGATGATATGTTTGCACCTATAAATAAAGATAATGAATTGTTTCTAAAGTAAAGTCTGGTAACAAGATCGAAGAAAAGAAAAATTCTGATATGTCAGAAGGTAAGAGAAGGTAATCTGGAGAAAGATCTACAATCTGATGTGTCAGAAGGAAGAGCAGAAGGTAAGCAGAAACTGATTTCTGACAATCCTGAAAGTTCAAAAGCATGGAAATATAAAGCTTCACATCAACCTTCTTTAATTATTGGTGATATAGAATCTGGAACTCGAACTAAATCAAAATTACAAGATCTAGAAAATCATTTTGCTTTGTTATCTGAAATTGAACCTAGTAATATAGAAGAAGCATTAAATGATAACAACTGGATTAATGCTATGCATGAACAACTAAATCAATTCGAAAGAAATAATGTTTGGGATCTAGTTCCTAGACCCACAGACAAATCTATCATTGGTACTAAATGGGTTTTTAAAAACAAATTAGATGAAGATGGTAAAATAGTTAGAAATAAAGCAAGACTTGTAGCTAAAGGATATTCTCAAGAGGAAGGAATAGACTATGATGAAACGTATGCACTAGTAGCTAGATTGGAAGCAATAAGATTATTACTTGCTTATGCTTGCTATAATGATTTTAAATTATTTCAAATGGATGTAAAAAGTGCATTTTTGAATGGTTATATTAAAGAAGAAGTATATGTTGAACAACCACCTGGATTTGAAGATCACTTTAAGCCTAATCATGTTTCAAACTAAGAAAAGCTTTGTATGGACTCAAACAAGCACCAAGGGCTTGGTATGAGAGACTCAGTGAATCTCATCTCAAGTGGATATCAAAGAGGTAAAATTGACACTACTTTATTTATCAAGCACTATAATAAATATATTCTAGTTGTACAGATATATGTTGATGACATCATTTTTGGATCAACTAATGAAAGATATTGTCAAGAATTTGCAAAGCTTATGCAGGTAGAATTTGAAATGTCCATGATGGGTGAGTTAAATTTCTTTTTGGGATTACAAATTAAACAATCAAAAGATGGAATTTTCATTCATCAAGAAAAGTATAACAAACAAATTCTGAAAAAGTTTGGATTTGAGAAGACAAAAGAAGTTGCTACACCAATGAGTTCATCTATCAGGTTAGATGTCGATTCTTAAGGTAAGAAAGTTAATGAAAAACTATATAGAAGTTTGATTGGTTCTCTTTTATACTTGACTGCATCTAGGCCAGATATCTTGTTTTCTGTATGCATTTGTGCAAGATTTCAAAGTAATCCAACTGAGACACATTTGAAAGCTGCTAAAAGGATTTTCAAATATATTGCTTGTCCTGTAAATTAGGAATCTGGTATCCCAAGAACGAAAATTTTGACTTATTGGATACTCAGATGCTGATTATAGAGGATGCAAAATTGACAAAAAGAGTACTTCTGGTACTTGTCAGTTTTTAGGAAACAAATTGATTTCTTGGTCTTCAAAGAAACAGAATTCAGTTGTGTTATCCACAGCAGAAGCTGAATATGTCTCGATTGGAAACTGTTGTGCACAAATTCTTTGGATAAAACAACAATTATTGGATTTTGGATTGGATTATAAAAATATTTCAATAAGATGTGATAATACAAGTGCAATTAATTTAACAAAAAATCATGTGCATCATTCTAGATCTAAACATATAGAAATAAGACATCATTTTATTAGGGATCATGTGCACAATGGAAATATTAACATCGAATTTGTTTCAACTGAAAATCAATATGCTGATATTTTTACTAAACCTTTGGATAAAACGAGATTTGAATTTTTAAGAAATGAGGTTGGAATGTGTTTTCCCTTTTAATTTATAATATAAAATAAAGAAATTAAATAAATTAAATAAATATGGTTTAATGACAGACGGCTTCTTTTCTTTTTCCATATGTCCTTTCATTTCCCCATAACACACTTGTTTTTTCCCTCTCAAAACACAATCCTCTCCCTCTGACGACTTCAACTTGTTTCAAAACCTAAACCCTAAACTATGGCACCAAGAAAATCCTCTCGTCTTCTTGCAAAATGACTCAAATCTAAGAAAACTTCCGAGAGAATAGAGATTCAAGATACCTCTTCAAGCTCTAAGGAATTTGTGGAAACAACAACCAAGGAAGGAATTCTGAGAGAATGTCGTTCTACAGGAAGGAATGATGAATCCAAAACTAAGGAAGATGAAAAACAAGAAACTTCAGATCCTCAAAAGAATGAGAAACAACCATCTAAGCCCTCAATGCCTGAGTCAGAGGATGACTCAGAGAATACGGTCTCAGAAGAAGCACCTATGAAATCTTCAGCAACAAAAAAAGAAAGATATCTTCTTTATCAACTTCATCGAGAATTTCCAAAAAGGTACGGGAATGCTCCTTTATTGATTTTAAGTTTTTCACTACAAATGGATTCTTCTGGAATCATTGGTTAAATAGGATTGGTTGCAAAAACCTATGCAATATCATCGAGGTAGTGAATGAATGATAAAAGAATTTTATGAACATTTGGTTCAATTGGATGATTTTTCTTTAAAATCAAGAGCTGAAGGGAAAGTTGTAAAGATCACGAGGGAAGGATCTTTTAGAATGTTTTGACATGAAAGATTGTAAAGATGATGAAAGATTGATGAGGTTGTCTAAGAGTGAAATTTTTCAAGAATTAAATGATGGGGTAGGAAGTTTTAAAGAAAAGGATATATTCTCCACTGATTTTGAACTTCTTATACGTCTATTACATAAGGCTGTAATAGATTGTATTTTGCCCAAAAATGGAAGTTCCACCACAATCTCCAAGGAAGAAGCTTTAATTATTCTGGCAATAAAAAAAAAAACTTACAACTAGACATACCCACCATGATTTTAAAGCATATTTGGAGAACACGCGAAAACAAACCTTATGGGAACTTGCTGATGAAAATTTTCAAATTCAAGAAAATTAATTTACCCAAAAACTTCAAACCAACAATTAGTTTGAAGAAATTTGGAGAAATTAATTTGAAGAAAATGGGAATACTTGTTTCCGATAAACTTTGGTTTTCCAAAGATGGTGCGTGGTATAGACATTTCAAGTTTAGTAAGTTCCAGTTTGATTGGCAAAAAATCAAATCACTAGCTGAGGGTGAAGTGCTTCTTGAAGCAGAGAGTGGAGCAGAGAGTATTGGAGATGAAAGTGAGGAGAAGAAATTATCTTCTAAAAATGCTGGAAAGGAGAAAGTGCTAGGAAAGAGGAAGAAATCTTATGATATTAGAACTGGTGGGAAATTTGAAATAAGGGAAGGCGAGAAAATGATTGATGTGAGCGAGTCAGAGAGTGACTCAGAGGATGCTATTCCTAAACCACTAGGTGAGACTTCACGATCAGGACTAGCATCTAAATTGTTGGGAATTATTGATAAGAAATTCGATGATTTGAGGAAAGATTTAACCACATCAATTCTTCAAGTTATCAATTCACAGAAACAATCCGAGTCACAGACTCATATTCAACAAAAGGAAACAATTCAAGATGATGTTGTTACAGCTGACAAGACCCATGAGTCCACTGATCAACCAGCTTCTCAACATCAAGGTCCAAAGTCTCCTCAACCTACCAGCGAACCAAAGACTTCTTCTAAAGATCCAACCAGTGAGGGATTGAAAACAAAGTCAGATAAAGGTGTGAAAGCTAGTACTGATGAAGGAATAAAAGCTTCAACAGATGAAGGATTGGTAACTCAAACTGATGAAGTTTTGGAAACTCCAACATCTGAAGCTTTAGAAGCGCTCCAACTTATTTCTATCCCTCCTCAGTAGACTCCTCAGCAAATTCTAACACAAACTCCAACTTATCAGGTTGCTGAGAACATCCTCAACTTGCTCCAACCTCAAATTTCTATCCAACCTCCTCAACCTCAACCAATTATCCCTCTACCAAAGACTTTTCCCCAGCGGAAAAAGAAGCAAGCAAGAAAATCCACTTTGTTTATTGAACCAAAGAAAGACTGATTTTTTTTTTCAATTTGATAACAATCTGACTATTTTGTTCTTTTGTGAACTATGTGGTTATGTCTACTATGCATGTTTTCATTAAATCTTACCTATGCATATTCTGCTTGTTGGCATATCATTTTCTTTTCAATTTATTTTATTACATCAAAAATTCACTCCAAAAATTATATAAATACCCCATTCCTCCTTCATTCTTTCACACATCCATTTTACATAACAAAACTTTACCAAAATTCCCTTTCAAAACCTCTCTCCAACAAATCTCTCTCAAAATACTCTCTACCATTCACTACACTTCAAGAAGAAAATAACAAACACAAAACCCATTCATCTCTTTTCAAACCTTCCATTAAACCTTAGGTAAAAATTTTACCTATATTCTTTATCATGTTCATACAACTTAGTATGAGCTTAGTATATGTTTTTTAGACTCATATGAGTTAAAGAAACAACAATATGTTCATGTTTTGTTTTTTTCATGTTCCTATTTTACATTATGTTGTTGTTATTATTGTTATTATTATTTTTGCTCTAATCTAGCTTATATAGTATTATGTATATATATTTATTTAGAGCATATAAGCTTATTTGTTATTTATTTATTTTCATGTCTTGCAATTTATTTATTTACTTGTTTTATGCAATTTATTAAGACTAGTCTTTCTAGTCTTAGACTTACCAATATCAAGTCAAAACAATTTTCTTTCTTTGCTTTCTTTCTTTTAGGACTAGTCTATTCTTAGTCCCGGGTTGCCTTGATGAAGCTAATGCTCCCAATACATGATCAGAATACCTTGATGAAGATAAGGTTTCCCAATACTTGACTATTTTATTATGTTTATTTACAAGTATTTCTTTCTATCTTATTATGTATTATCTTTACTTTTACATTACTACATAATCATATTCATGCATGATTATAATGTTGTTGTCTTAAGTAAAAATAAAAATAGGTTCTTTCTTAAACAAGGAAAAGTAAACTAGATTTTTCAATAAAAAGTTTAAATATTGTTTTTAATAAATTCTTTTCAAAAGCTTAAGTAAGTTAATCATAAGTTTTAAAATATTAGTGCCCAAGATTTCTTTAAATAAAAAGAACTCATTTCTTTTATAAATCAAAACTAAATACTCCATAAAGATAGAATTTTTAGCATTGAACTTAAGATTTTAACTCAACCATATCTTTTATAAGACTTAAATAGGTTCATTATAGACTTTGAAAATCACATACTAAAAAGGTTTCTTCAAAACTTAAATTTTATATTGTTATTCTCTTTTCAAAAATTAAAATGAATTTTTGCTAAGTTCTAATGTTGACAATTCTTTATTAAGAAAGCTTTTCTTATAAACTTGTCTAAAAGAATTATTCTACCACTTGACAAATATTAAGAATAAAACAAGTTTTTCAAATCAAGATAAAATCAACACTATTTTGGAAACCAACTTAGAAAAATAAAAATTTGCCAAGAAAGTAAAGTTTTAAAGGTTTGCATATTCTCTAAAGAAGAAAAAGGATATAAAAATAAGAGGGAAACATACATTTAACACAACTTCAAATATTTGACCACACCAAAAACTTAAGGAATATTTTGAAAAGCTTATTTTCAATCCATAGAAAATTAGTAGTAGATAACTTAAAGAACCAAATTTTTGAAAATGAATTTACCTTTGAAAAGTGAGAAAATGAAATTATAATAGGAAAACATTTACTCATAAACTCAAATATATTTTTGTTTTCCTTCTAACAATTCAAAAAGGAGAAATTATCAAAAGTTTTATCTTTTAAAACCATCAAAGACAAATTATTTATGAAATATCAATATTGAGATAACACTACAAAAATCATGTATACAATATGAGTGCTTATATATGTTCAAAGGATTTTTCAACTATATATATATATTCATATATTTTGCTTAAGGATTTTTGAGTAAAGTGAAGTTTAGAAAAATCATATTTTGTGAACTATAAATTTGTAAGTATTTTGTACCGTAGTATTTTCCAACCCAAATGGCTTTTTATGACAAAAATAACCTTAGAAATGGATAGATCTTTTCGAGTAGGTAGAAAACGGTATCTTATTTGCGCAATTCCGAGTTAAAATGACCAAATTATGGTCATTTTAACTCGGAATTACCTTCTATACGAATTTTAACGATCTTATGACATAAGTTTCGATAAGTACCATAGAATCAACAAGAAATACTCATTATAGGTATTCTTCTTGATTAGGTGATCCCGAGGAGGAGTATTCATACCCGGATTGTTTTGATTAGTGGATTTACCGATCGACTCATCCGTAAGAAAGATAGATCATCATGGCCAAGTGAGTTTATTCCCTACCTTTTTCGTACTTGATTATGCTTATAGCTAGAGGCACTAGAAGTAGGAAAATATGAAAATGAATTATGTATGATAATATTGGTTGAAAGAATGCTAAGCATACCGAGGCATGAATTGTTGTTAATTAACTTATATTGTACAATTATACTATTGAGTGTGTGCAAATTCTGTGATCACTTTTAAATTACTCTAATTATATACTATAGTTATATTAATTGATTCATGCATATCACGTAGTTAGTTTCATTGCATGAGGTGCTATACTCGATGGGACAAGAGTATAGTAGCGGGTTTGCAGAGCCATAAATCTGTGAGATGGGCGATTAGGAGCCTGAAAGAACTATTTTTGATGGGCGAATAGAAGCCTGAAATAAACTACATGAGTTAGATTTTAAAGATGGGTTTTAAAGAGCCTGTAACACCTAACCCTGAATGGAGGGGTGAATCCATTCAAACATATGATTTCCAGTAGATCATATATATTGCTTGATCACTTGCTTGATGCATTCATATGCTTGTTTAATAACTTGACTGAAATCATTTATACAAGTACGTTGATTTAGGAATATTCTCACTAAGCTAATTATGCTTATACTCTGATAGAACTTTGTTGTATCAGGACCAATATCTTTCATGCCGAGGACTACATATACCCGACTGGGATTATGTTTTGAGGAGCTTCTGGAAATCTTTTGAAGAACTAGGTTAATTATCCTTTATATCTTTTGGTGTTAATATTATTTTGTTGTGAGAAAGATTAAGTTGATATTATAATTGTTTGGAGAATTACAAGAGAAAACCCCTAAGATGATGTAAGGATTATATTCTCTTAATGATAAACTGGATGATTATTTAGATTCTTATATGTTGTATTTACTATCTCGAACTATACATCCCACCGATGTCTCCTATTGTTGTGATAGATGCCTTACATATGGTGTTGAAAACTTTCGCATGACTTCGAAAAGTCATTCTTAAATTTTAATACCGTATGTGGCGGACTGCCACGTTTAGGGTATCTTTGGAGCGTGACACCTATCATGTGCTATGTTTATTGTATAGCAATTAGTTCGTCATGTACGATTCCCCTTACATAAAGCATCCAACTGTATTATGATTCACCCGTTTGTTTTGAGGAAAAAATATTTGTTAAAGTAATATATTTTTAAATATTTAATTAATTTTATAAAAATAATTTTTTTTATTTACAGTTTTAAGGTAATTCATATACTTTAAGTATAAAAAATTACATATATTATAAGAAATAAATCTACTTAAAAGAAAAATATTAAAAAAATTAAAAATAAATATTTTTATAGTAATGATTGGTAGACGGATTTGTAAATCGATGAAAAAATGACTTACACATTTATATTCCGTAACGTCACGTTACTATATATAATTAATAAGAGTGGAATAAAATCACAATTCCATCTTCTCAAAAGCAGAATCGAATTCCCTTTCAAAATCGGAATTGTTAATTCTAAAGAATCGCGATTCCGACTTCCAAAAATGTTAAATGCTTCTAAACACTGGAAAAGGAATAGAAGTCGAAATCGTCATTCCATTCCTGTCCATTCTTGCGGACCAAACGTGCCGTAAGTCTTTTAAAAAAATAAGCTATGAAAAGTCTATGTTTTCGAAAACAAAGGAAAATGTTTTCCTATTTTTTCTTAAACAAACACAGAAAAATGAAAAGATATTTTCCTAGAAAACATTTTCATTGAAACAAACAGGTCTAAATCTACTCAGAGTTGATATTTGCTGCTTTGACAAACAAGTTTCTTGACCACCCGAGTACAGTATACGCCCACCCCATCCATCGAAAAGAGACACACTAAAATCAAGCTTTAATGATACCTCAAACCTATCGCAAAGCCTCAAGATGATGGATTCCATATCTGACACCTTGTTGATGCTGCACAAAGGTAAACAACAAGTTAATATATTAAAATAATAGCAGCTAGAAGAAGACGATCCACACCCTTAAACCACAAATGGTAAAAGGATGCCAGCATCATATGAGCAAAGCTCTCAAAAATGACTTTAGATAAGCCAAAGGTTCAATAGTCAAACTTCAGATTAAAAAGAGAGGGAAGTACACAATAGCTATGAAATAAATAAATAAAAACCAATGATTTTGGCTAATGAAATTTCAATATGAAGAGTTGGCGACGAATGAAGACTAGATTTGGCAGCCAAAGAAGAAATGAAAGTAAGAAAGAGCATCAAACAAAGATAAACCTTGCATTTTCTTTTGATTTAGGTTAGTTGAATCCTTTCTAGTTTCTACCAAGTGTCTTCCCTTTTAATGTTCACTTATGAGAAAAACTATTATGATTGTTGTCACTTAGTTTAGAAATATTATAAAATTGGTTAAAGAGTTATGGACTTAGTAAAAGTAGTTAAAGAGATTATTAATAGTTACAATCGGTTACAATTAGTTAAAAGATTGACAATTATAAGAAACAATATAAATAGCATCTCGTAAGAAGTTTTTCTTTTGAAGTTCTCTCTGGAAGTCTGTCTTTGACTTGACTGTCTTTGACTTAGACTAGGATGATTTCAAGATTTTCATTGTTTCTAGATTGAGCTGAGCGAGAGCCTATTGAAAATTAAGATGGCCATAATTAAAGGCAAACATAGATGACTCTATATAAAAATACAAACCCAGTTTTTGTGAAGGACCAAAGCAATTTCACCATATCAAGGAAATGGAAATACTATATCCGTATGCTATCAGCACCTTTTATGGACTCCAAAGCTATCTTCCATCATTAAAATAATGCAACATTTTCAAATAAAAAATTGATAATATTATCCTTCCAACAAACATATGTATAAATTTTACATCACATTATGTAATTCATATATGGTACATTCACTTTTTATTTAGACTGATGTGATTGTTAAGTCTAAATGGAGAATGAAAAGAGTACTTTCACCTGTACATGACATCTCCGCTAAGCATCTTCTTCTCGCAAATCCAATCAGGAACTAACTTCTCAAGCAGTTCAACCTTTTCTTCTACCTCTTCTACAAATTAAAGTAATGACTACTGATCCTAATTCAAGGGAGAAACAAAGGAAAAGAAAAGAAAAAGAAATGGTACATACTCCTGTCAGTGATTTCAAAGCTGTTCATTATAATTTTATGCACAAGCTCATCTTTTGTAATTGAAGAGTAGCCTACGGTCCAAAATATAGAACAGATATTGGAAACAATATCATACAAGCAAGAAGATTCCTGCTTGCACATTGCTGGTTTCGTGGTACTCAATTTTTCATCCTTAACAAGGAAATGATTTCCTGCATCAGTGATAATGGAATACTTAAATCAGTAGCAACACAAAGCAGTATGATTTAACTCTTAAAACATGCACCAATTACCTGTCATGTTCATAGTAAACTACCATTAGTGTAGCTACAGATGGAAATTTTATCCCTCGCGTTTAATACTAGCAACATTAAAAGTACTTCAGAGTTTATATGCAAAACATCTATGACAGCAATTGTGTTGTACATTTCCATTTTTTTTTTGTTTTGCTCACAGGCTGAAAAAAATCCACAAATGCTTGAAAGTTTCTTAGCTAGAATTTGATTTCTAAACATAACTATCAACAGAAGGCTAAATTGAGGATGGGAAAGCATGATGCTAAGGTTAAATATATAACAGAGTTAAATTAGCAGCTTCATTACCGAGTGTACCATCCACTGAGTTCCTATCAGATTTTATTATTACCAACTGATGAGTTACTGTCAAGTGAACATCTTTAAGCCTGTAGCACATGATAATGGGAATTTAAGTAGAAAAAACTCACAGCAAACAGACTGTTATTACCAATCTCTTGTTCTAACGTTTTCTAACGATATCATATGCTTCAAATGAGAGAAAAGAGTTATAACCTTA